>VMBQ01006145.1:29717-60794 GCA_007657795.1 Dreissena rostriformis | reverse complement strand
AGGTAGCGGCGAAACACCGGTTAGTTTTGTAGCACACTTAATTTTAGAAGCAAACACACTAATTAAGAACGTTAAACTTGTATTTAACCCATCATTATATTAAAGATATGAAGTCTCTGATTGGTAAACATTCATTATCAGACCAAGAGTAAATATGTTATGTTATATGCAATTTACAAGTCCATATTTGGGGAAAACGCCTTGCGCGAATGGTCTATGTTGGTTCAGAACGTCTTGGAACAGCACATTTCAAACCCATTTCGGACTTGCAAGGAGTCGTTTGAAAAGTTGAAAAGAGTCTGTTGATACCTCAACTAGATAAAAGAGCGGTAGGTATTTTTTTATAACTCCATGCCTATCTTTCCCCCCACGATGGCTAGCATCATCCGAACTAGATAAAAGAGCGGTAGGTATTTTTTCTATAACCTACATGCATCCCTTGCCCCCCTCACGATGGCTAGCATCATCCGACATAAGATATACCCTGAACCACAGAGCTCTATCGCTACACGAAAATGTTTTGCAAATTGGATGAATGTAGTCTTCCCACGCTTAAGGGATAGGGTGCAAGGAACCTCTCTGTTGTGTAGAAACTAAAATAAATCGCCAATAGACGTTTCCTACTATGTTACATAAATTTAGGAATTGCTCAAGTTCTCCGTACTATCGATACGATCGAATTCTGGAGATAATTAGCTGAGAAGCCCAAACCTTAATGGTCGTGTTTATGATGGCATACGTGTTTCTTCCTCATCGAATATATGTGGAAACAGCCTCATTTCTTGGAATGATAAACAAAGTATATTGCGTATCAAGCACATGTAGTAGTTTTGTACTCCAAATCTCAACTTTGATTTAAATAATATTATATTGATATTAGGGTTGCAACACAAAAGTAGAAGTATTTGAATTGCATTTTAAACATGTATTCTTTAACTTATAAACAAATCATTTTTATTCGTTTTTAAGTAAAGTTTGAAACATATGTCTCTAAAGCACCTTATGTGTGTAAGTCGCTTATATCATCGTTAAATCGGCTAAGACAAAACACAATTAATTAAATCATTTGTAAATAATGTTAAAACGTAAAGAGAGTATGCACGATTTTGTAAAATATTTATGATTTTTTATAAAATATGTAAAAAACAAATCATACATATATTTCAATACAAATTAAAATAAAAGTTAAGAAGAACATGTTGACAAATGCGGAAAAAGCAAGATATTTAAATCTGAAATCGAAAATGGCCGTACAGATGAATTCGCCAGCATGTATATCATGCATATACGATGTTAATCTAAATTTAGTTTAAGTGCAGATTCGTTCATACGACACGGAGACACAATTTTGTTTCTTGTATTTGCTGCATTTTATGAAATTCGTCTTCAATGTATAATTTTTCTTGCCTATTTTGTGTTATTGTAACATATTTGTATCAATATATTACAGTTTAACACATATAAAAATCGTGTATACTCACTTAAATGTAATTGGTCACAACTGTAATTATTCTGTTCGACAAAAATACAAGTTATTGAGCCCAAACGTGTTGACTATGATATGTTACGTGTCATACACAATATCATGTAAAACATACCATCACATTAATACCTAAGAATGTGAGTGGTAATGCCTTAGAGTGCGTGTATGGTATTGAAGTCCCATACGTACGCATACATATTATTAAATCTTCAATTTCAGCAGCAGGTATTTATTTATGACAAAGAACCAATTGCCAAAACAAGTCCACAAAAGAAAAATGTACTAAACAAGACACAAACGTACACCAAACAAATACACACAATGTATAAAACTGGGGTAATCGCTTTAGAACGGTCAATTTTAAACCCGGTTTAACGAGCCCGAAACATCACACTAGACCCATATTTTTTGTAAAACGTTTATTGTAAATTAAATTTCCTTTTGACATTCACAGCATTATAACGGCATATAGGAATGACATCGAGGTAAATCAGAAGTGCAGAGTTTTTTAATAGGTCGCTCTTCGAAAATAAAGTAAAAACAAAAAATATTTAAATTAGCTTAAAATGGTCATCATCATCACCAGCATCATCATCATCATCATAATATTCATCATCATCATCATCATCATCATCATCATCATCATCATCATCATCATCATCATCATCATCATCATCATCATCACCATCATCATCATCATCATCATCATCATCATCATCATCATCATCATCATCATCATCATCATCATCATCATCATCATCATCATCATCATCATCATCATCATCATCATCATCATCATCATCATCATCATCATCATCATCATCATCATCATCATCATCATCATCATCATCATCATCATCATCATCATCATCATCATCATCATCATCATCATCATCATCATCATCATCATCATCATCATCATCATCATCATCATCATCATCATCATCATCATCATCATCATCATCATCATCATCATCATCATCATCATCATCATCATCATCATCATCATCATCATCATCATCATCATCATCATCATCATCATCATCATCATCATCATCATCATCATCATCATCATCATCATCATCATCATCATCATCATCATCATCATCATCATCATCATCATCATCATCATCATCATCATCATCATCATCATCATCATCATCATCATCATCATCATCATCATCATCATCATCATCATCATCATCATCATCATCATCATCATCATCATCATCATCATCATCATCATCATCATCATCATCATCATCATCATCATCATCATCATCATCATCATCATCATCATCATCATCATCATCATCATCATCATCATCATCATCATCATCATCATCATCGTCGTCGTCGTCGTCGTCGTCATCATTATCATCATCCTCATTATCATCATCATCATCATCATCATCATCATCATCATCATCATCATCATCATCATCATCATCATCATCATCATCATCATCATCCTCATCATCGTCATCATCCTCATTATTATCATTATCATTATCAACATTATCTTCATAATCGTCATTATCATCATCAACATCATTATCAACATCATCATTATCATATTCATATTCATCATATTTATAAATAATATCATCATAATATATTCTTCTTCTTATCCTTCTTCTTCTTCTTCTTATCGGTGTCTTCAAAGTCGTCTTCCGCTACTCAATGCATAGACATTTCATTGCCATTGCTTCTAGAGCATTAACACTATTTAGCCATTGTTCAATTGATTTATTGTGCCCAGTCTCTCCAGCTTGTTTAATCAAACGTTGATATAAACGTCAAGTCGACACATTTTAAACGTGACATATTGACGTTGAAAGTTGCATATCTTTTTCCATAAACTATGTTAAATAATTGTTTAGATACGTTTCATTATTCAGATATAAAAATCAAGTAGACATCTACGTCATCACAAAGCAATTGCTGTGTCCACGAGTAAGAGTCTGACAAACTTTGCTAAGTGGACTAGTGATGATAGATGTGTAAGTGCCGCCCGGACATCTTCCGAACGGCAGACGTTGTTTGATTGTTTTGGGTGGCAAACTTACTAATATTCTAATTTAAAAGATAATGTAATTTAAACGCTTAATTAAATGAAACAATCGCATTTAAAATTATTTCGTCACTGATTGTTTCGCCACCAGTTTGTCACAAAGGAGACCAATATATTTAAAAAAGTGGAAACCATGTCGGCGAGTATATTGCTTATTGTCGTAAAACATAGTGATATAATTATCGGAGCAAAATGTATTCAATTTCGATACCCTGTTCCAAAAACGTTCTTACCATATATTCAAACATATTTTACAGTAGGTATGCATATACACGTACTTCATGTCAATAACTTTTTCTTTCATACCGATGTACTTCTCCTACTTTCGTAACCCTTCCAGCGAACAATGTAACAGTTAAAATGTCTTATATTTATGAAACAAATACTTGTTTGTTCTCTATTATGAAATGTGACACATCCCACTACGCTTTAAAGTTTATTTAAACACACACTTCTACAATTAAACTACAACAGTTTTGTTGAAAATAGTGCAGCTTTACATTAACATGGATATTCTAATTTAGGCCCTATTGGTACTGAAATTTCAAGTTGTTAACCGTTTGAACTATTTGTTTTTCTTCCCGGAGCATAGAATTACAGAAGACAGCAAGGCTCAAGGTCAAATAAGGTTGGGTCTACCTGGGAAGATATCTATATTTGAGATGAAACTACCAAATATATTATTTCCTGTGTTTAAGTTTGATGTTGTTTCGATAGTGATTTTCGGTTTAAGTTTGATGTTGTTTCGATAGTGATTTTCGTTTTTACATCAAAGACAAACCAACGTTAAAGAAGGAAACGAAATAAACAGCAATTAAAGATGGTTTCATTTACAGTGTAACAAAACACCTTTTCTTTACAACAGGGGCTTTTAAATAACGTCCCACAATTCAAATTATATTAATATCATTATCTGTCTTCACAATTCATCAAGTAGACAATACAATAGTGGAATGAAAACTTCCTTGAATATATGTATATTTAAAGGCAACACACAAAGCAAACAGCGTATAGAAGATATAATAATGATATGTTCCGAATATTTCTTTCCTCCNAAGTTTTTTTTTTTTTTTTTTTTTCTAACGGGATGACCAGTATCATACCTATTGACGGCGACAATTAAGGTTAAAAACATAAAAGTACACAACGCATTATTGTTTTATGTAACAAATAAATTACATTTGAATGAAATTTAATATATATGTATACAGGAACCCAGAGTAAGCTGTAACGAGTACATGTAAACGAGTATATTCCTTTTACGACAACATAAGAAAGCTTTTTCACCTTGTTGAGCGATGCATGCATATACTTTATAACGTAAACATAATGTATAAATCAATAATTATTTAGGCGAATTGAACTTTATAACAAACTAAGACAAGACTTACATTTGAACTAAACTCCAACTATTAACATACAGTGACCACTTTTTTGGACAGTCTTATTTTTAGTGTCATCGTTTTATACGTACTTAATTAATTATAGTCATATCAGCAAAATCTAACAACTATAGTCAACCGAAAAATAGTCGAGAAGAGTTTTCTAAAGATTTGGGTGGGACGTACTTGGTCTGAAGACATTTTAGTATTGAAGCAATATATCCACATTGCAATTGAGTCATATTGAGATGAGCACTAAAAACTGTTAAATTGTTTAAAAGGTGGCGTTGACTGCTCCTTTTAAAGTAATAACTGCAGATAACAATTATGTAACTTTTATGGATAACCGTCCATTAATAACTTCCGTCAATTGTATTTCACAAGTGTGTTAATGTATGGACATTAATTTTCTATTGACTGATTTAGTGGTTTCATGTACATAAGATGGTACGAGTGTATTAGGAATGTACAAACATTATCACTAAATAATGAACTAAGTTGGCAATGCACACTGAGAAGCTGTTTATATTCCATGGTATCCTAGTGGCAATTCCTTTTTATGGTTTTAAGTACTGTTAAGTACTGTTAGGCTTTTAAGCAGGATATAAACAGACGGAACTAAGGTGCATGTGTAATGGCATGACAATTAAGTTTACAATTGTACCATTACTGAAGAAGCGATAAACGCAGATTTAGTACTAGTGAGTGCATTCCAGCATCAATATTCTGGTGTTATCTTTCAATACAAATTTACATAATTTATAAATACACATAAAAAAAATATATAATAATTATATTACTCATGTAATAATTTAAGACAATTTTCAAGTCAATATTTTAATCTATATTTTATTTGGTCGTAGAAGAGCCATTTCCTTTAAAACTGCGATGCATTGAATATGACAGACATTTTAAATGTATAAATTGAGTTCTATGTAGTTTTAATAACTTCGACATGTGCCATTCTAGTATCGTGCTAGTATATTTGGCGGTATGCTATTTTGTGTTCTGTGTAACTCTGACAAATTTTCTCTTGAGCATAGGGTATATTGTATATCTTTATCTTCTTGAGAATTTCAACAAAGAAAATAGAACAATGCTTAATTAATGTTGATAAAAAATTTTTTTGACAAACTAACACATATAACAAAATGTAAAATGATACACGCAATATGATACTTATATATATTTAAAATGTATAAAATGTTTTTTTTTTAAAATAATTTGGTAGAGTGTTATGATTTAAGTCCATTTTTCACTGAATACTTGAATCTACACTTCGTCCAAACATTCACTTCCTTTCAACCTGTATAGGGATTTACTCTACGATCTTTTTAAATGAAAGATTGAGTCTTTAATTAGTTGAAAAAGAACTAGGGTTAGCTACAGGTAGATTAGTTGTCAGTAAACGGCATAAACTTAAGATACAAGTGCAATGTTTCGACAATAGGAGTCGCTGATAACCGTTTAAAGATTAACCTTCCAGGATCTTGTAAAAATCTATCGTCCGCGTGATATGTAATGTATATTTAAGCAAAGCCAATAGAAACCACCACCACTTACCTTGGAAAATAATTAAATATAACACGAGCCATTAATCGTTTGATATACAGACATTTTGACCATGCGTGTAATAGAACTAAATTAAAGAAAGTGTATCAATCGGTTCTCAAAAATATAGTCATGAAGACATATTTACACCAAAGTCCACGGTTTAAAAAAAAAGTGTACATGATATCACCATACCTATTTTTACAATAAATTAATTGCATCTGCTTTCAATCATGTTCTATAATTTGTCTTATTTTGAATCCATTTGCATATGACATCAAGACATGAATGCTGATGTTGTTTGTAATACTCGAGTATTTTTGATAATATTTATAAAAAACACAATAGAATCATGGTGAATCTTTTTTTGTATACATGCAACATTTTAGTTGTAATGAGATGGAATCAAAATGTTAATTATTATAAATGTTTAAAGGTATTAGTACAGCATGTGAAATCATTAACTATTTTCCGACGCTTAAGTACTGACAGAACAGACGACACAGGCAAGTTCCCTTCCCTCGGTGTATGGAGGGCATTTCAGGCTGCCACATCGACCTTCCACGAGGTAAAACATGGCACCATTCATGCCTTCGCTGCTGGAGGGCATTGCTTCAGCATGTTTGTTCATACAAACGTACCCCTTGCCATTGCTTTTATAGTACTCCCCCATCAAGTATCCCTGGTACTCCGTGGTCCACCCTCTGTAGCACGATGTACGGCCAGGTATCATCAGGGTTGTCTTACCGCTGGCAAGGCATACGGAGCAAGGGACGTCATAATNTCTGTCTGTCTGTATGTCTGTCTGTCTGTCTGTCTGTCTGTCTGTCTGTCTGTCTGTCTGTCTGTATGTCTGTCTGTCTGTCTGTCTGTCTGTCTGTCTGTCTGTCTGTCTGTCTGTATGTCTGTCTGTCTGTCTGTCTGTCTGTCTGTCTGTCTGTCTGTCTGTCTGTATGTCTGTCTGTCTGTCTGTCTGTCTGTCTGTCTGTCTGTCTGTCTGTCTGTATGTCTGTCTGTCTGTCTGTCTGTCTGTCTGTCTGTCTGTCTGTCTGTCTGTATGTCTGTCTGTCTGTCTGTCTGTCTGTCTGTCTGTCTGTCTGTCTGTCTGTATGTCTGTCTGTCTGTCTGTCTGTCTGTCTGTCTGTCTGTCTGTCTGTCTGTCTGTCTGTCTGTCTGTCTGTCTGTCTGTCTGTCTGTCTGTCTGTCTGTCTTATTCAAGTCAATAGAGTTTTTAAATAATTGAAAACAAATAATATAGTTTACCTTGAATTTGCTGTTGCTGAACAGCAAGTTTTGCAGTGGTTTCAGTCTTGAACTGTTCAAGGTATACCAGTTTCTCCATCAAGGTACGTTCATAGTCGAACCTGCTAGGCCAATTATTAATGCATTCCGGTTCAAGAGCATTGGCACTTATAAGGAAACACGCTACAAGTCCTAGAAGCATTTTGATTAAAACTACGAATCTGTATGAATGGCAGGTTTACTTCAATGTAATTAAATAGAGCCCGACGTAAAGCACAGGTAGAAGACGAATCACGAAGTAATAATTTCCTCTTTCGTTTTCAATAATGTTCCTCGTTTTTTGTATTCAGTAAGTACACGATAATTCGGCATTGTCCCTCAGGAAAACATTAAAAACGAGGACACAAATAAAAACATGTGCTTCATTTAAAGTGACATGTTTCCTCAAAAAGTGAAGGATTGTAAACAGTATGTCCCGGGTGCAAGGCTTTTTCATTCCGGCTTTTTTTTCATAATGTTTGTTAAAATCATGCTGACTGTTACATGTATTTAATAAGCTAGACTACATTCATTTTAGTCGTTGGTATATATAATATAAATGGTATTGTAGTTTCATTTGATACGTTTTGGCTACGAATAGCCACGAATTTGAATTCAATATTCACGAGGGCCAAGTTAAGAATATCGTATAATTGCCTCTAACTTCGCTCTTTTATTTGAATATTTTTGAAAACAGCAAACGCTAAGAACACAGGTTAGTTTTTATTTCGATAACAATACACGTTACACGCAAAGTATATTCAACCTTGAATCAAAGTACAAAGGTATAATATATTAAATCAAACAATACATTTAGATATGAAGATTGTATAAACATTTGTGTATAGGCATTGTGACATTTTAGAAGGCAAAATGTATATAATGAGAATAAAGCGAAGTGTTAAGACAACACATTTATGATTTAAAAACTGCTATTAATTAAAATGTAAAACAGTAGACGTGTGTACAGAAATTATTATGTACGAAAAATGTTTTATTAATCCTTAATTTTGATAAATTAAACCCAATTTTGTTTAAAACAAATCTGAAGAGTGTGTTAAGTTAAACGCATAGTTTTCATTAACAAATAAAACATTGAATACTTCAAATCTGTAGCATGATTAATGGAAAATGGGGAAACAGATTGCTTTTGATTTAATACCGTGTAATATTATCTCCGTACAGGGAGAGGGAACACTTTTCATTTTCACAAGCGACTGGTCGTATGAAAATAGGTTACTTGGGTTCAACATTCTAGTATTAAGCTGATTAACAATTACAATATGATTCAAACTGTAATGCGTTGTTCTGTTACTGACCTGACCACTAGGCAGAACGAGCAGAGACGCCATATATTTTTGTCGTCTTGACCCGAAAATGTACAAGTTTTTCAAATAGCCTGCACGCTGCAGTGTAAGCTTAGACAAAATAGACAATATATGTTACAAGATGAAAACGCAGACAACTTAAGAGTTAACGAAAAGCGGATGACTAAACTAGTATATTCTCCTTAAAATTGAAAACAATATACGGTCGTAGAGTCCTCTAAGAGCGATTAAAAAATCTTAATAACGGGAATAACATGTACATTCAAACCGACCTGCGTTTGTTGAAAAGGTTTTGTTCTTTAAACAAAATTGATGTTTGCCGCATTGCATAACTTTAGTCGTTCCACATCATTGAATTTGCTCTCGATCTAGGAAGAAGGAACAAATACTGTATTTTCTAGGCAATAAACCAATAAAATGGTCTCACAATAACTTCCTTGAAGCTGAAGTTCCTGTTTCAAATTGACATTATACAATTTTGCAACGGCGAATACACAGATAAAACTGTTGTTTCCTTTTTCAATACTCTTATTGTAACTACGGCTACGACCGGAATAACTTCTACTTTTACTTCTACTCAATTTATTTCTAATTCTACTTCTTCTTCTTCTTCTTCTACTACTACTACTGCTGAGACTACTACTACTATTACTTAGTACTACAACCACTACAACTACAATTCCTACTACTACTATTTTTATAAGTTAACTACGTCGTCCACTTCTAATAATACTACTTCCAATACTACTTATACTATTTCTAGTACTAGTAATACTACTACTACTACTACAAATACTGCTACCACCTTCTTCACCACTACCACCACCTCAACCACAACCACTAACACTACCATCACTTAAACACCACCACCAAATATATAACCACCACCACCATCGCCACCACCTCTGTTAATACTAATAAGAGGAAGTATTTTGCCTCACCGGCTTGTAGGTTGGTCGGTAAGTCCCTGTTAAAGTCGTTTGAATTCTCTTTTTAAGTTCAAGTAAGTTGAGAGGCATACATGTTTTACAAATTATGTTGTCATCCTGTTCTTGTTGAAACCAACGAAATGTGGCAGACGTTTTCAGATTGTTTGTTTATTCATTGTTCGAGCCTGATCACAAATAAGGAAGAGGAAATTCAATACATCATCGTAACAGGTGTTTTTTTATGTAACAGAGGCGTAAGCATTTGTTGTTCAAACAAAAGGTAGGGCATATGATATTAATAAACAAACTTCCAAGATGTTGAGGTTGGTGTTTCCATCCTTAGTAAAACGTAGCTTCCTTAATGTTGAAGCTGTTGTTTTTATTCGAAGTGGCAACAAATATGCAACACGGCATGATGCACACATTACAAATAGTTTTTATTTTAGGCTTTATGTTAGAAGATTGCTACGCAAATATCATTACTGAATATTGGTTAACACAATTACTTCAGTTGGTATTAACAACTATAGGGTTAATTCCGGTAGGTCAAACGAACATTTAGATATTTCAATTTACGTCAACTGTCATTTATATTGAGTAAACCGTGTTAAATTAAAAATATACTGTAATATAGTTAGTAGTTTACAGGATGATAAATGGTTAAGTTCCATAAGCTTGAGTTCATTTTCATTGTTATGTTTTCCATTACAACATGAAACACAATATCATCAATCGCATTTGGCATGATCATTCAAAAAATGGAACACAAATAGAATTACCCAATGACATCCGGAAATCTCTTGTCTATCTTTTACCCAAAGAGTGGTTTACTCCGATATTGTTCGTAATACTTCTTTACTTTTAAGTATGGATAATTTGACTGTTGTTGATTAGTATCATGTTTTTGATCTTGAACACAAGTTGGTTTTTCAGTTATAATAGTATCGCCGTCTGTGCGGAAGCGTCTTTAATATCGAGTTTATAGGTAAACGACTTTTACTGGAGGCCACAGATCGTAACGCTCTATGACTGTTTGAAAATAAAAGTGTCCATTAAAGAAATAAAATGTAAGTAAATTATAACAAAAAAAGAGAAAAAAAAACTTTATAATAATTTAACTTAAATATTTACTCTTCATCCGATATGAATATAAACAAATATACTCACGTATGACGTTAAATAAGGTAACTTCATGTTGCATATTTTTCAAAACGTTATAATGTATACATGTATCGGCGTGGACTTATTGTCTACACGTCTCAGAATGTATATTGTTTGATTGAATTATAAATCGTTTCGTTAAAGGTTTATTAAATAGGTTCCCACGTGGTTTCCACGTGGTATGCAATGCGCCTGTATCGACACAACCTCGGAGGCATCAGACTTCAAGCTGAAGACATCACACGAAGACATCAAGTCAGTAGGGTGGATGTGCAAATACAAGCCAATTGCACACCAAAGCCATGTTATAACTAATAAATATCGGGCCATGTTGTCGTTCAATCGGAAAGATTGTTTTAGGATTGCGATCAACTATTGAATGTTTGAAATCTTTATTGTTGACAGCAGTAGATCAAATGCATGAGTTTTATTTTGCAAATTTGACAAAAGCAATACTAAGAAATGTGAAAATGTTCACATAAGATGAATTATGCTTTAAACGAATGGCAAGGCGTTGTTCTAGTACGTATTGGAACAGACAGCTCATGCCAACTCCGTTCCGAACTTGTAAGGAGGCGTTTACAATGAACTTTATCATGCCAGAACTAGATAGAAGAGTATCAAATCTTCGTGTTCATAATCTCCATGCATTTGTTCGGCATCTTTATCGATTGACACGTAGTTCTTCCTCTCACCCCTCATTGGGTAGCATCATCCTACATAAGATATCCTATAGCAGGATGTTCTGGCGGGAAGCATCACTGCATTCTTTCCGCGGGTGAACATAGGGCGCAATGATTGTCCTGTTTATGTTACTGTTACTTACGGGACGGCGCCCGTGCTCAGTCAGAACTACAGATGGTGTCGCAATAGGCATTGTTAAAAGGACAGAGAAACTCCGATGATGCGGCATACGTGTAGTGACAGACAACGGCCTGGCCATGTTCATCTGAAATGCCGTTTTGATATTGGAATATTTTTTCCATCTCCATCGAATATATGTGGAACCAAACTCATTAAGTAGCGCGAACTACAACGTATCTTGTGTATCTGAAACATTGACAGAATTGGTACTTAAAATCTAAATTTTGAACAATATCAATATTATATTGATTCGAGGAATGTGAACAACTATTGAACGTGTCATCCTTATTTCAACGAAACAATAAACAACGTTTACGTTAATCACTCTTGGCGTAGCAAAACAAAGCTACTGAAGCAGAGGATTGAACAAGAAAACCCCAAACGCCGTACTACCTCTGCTAAAGGCCAATGATAAGTTGGTGTTTTTCAAGGCCGATCTACTATGTTTTCCTTTCTATATAATAATTATCGAATCTCCGTCGTGTGCATATTGTTTGATTGGTGACTCAAATGAAACTGACAGTCTCTTTCATTCTACTCCTTGTATTTCTCGTATTGACACGTGTTGTGGTTTCCACTGTTTCTCATTCATTCTAGATGTCTTAACCTCATAGACCATTTCTTGGTGATCTATCAATATTAGGTGTTGATTTGAATATTGCTGTGGCAAATGGTAATCATTTAGAATTTCTTGATTTTATAAAAACTCTCATCTCGATTCATTTTCTGAAATTGTCCTGAGCATTGCCGGTTGTATTTGTACCAGATACACTGACTAGCCCATCTTGCCCAGTTATCTTGGGAACGAACCTTATTCGGCGATGTGCATCGGTTACATCTTCTGTATGATGCTTGACTGATGACGTTTAACATACATGTATGTAGTCCAGGCACCGTCCTCTCTACAAACGAACACATTATTAATGTACAATCCTTTGAATCTCTGTCAGTGGAATTGTGACAGGGCTTAGTGAAAATATACAGAAAGTGGTTAGATGAAATGTATTTTATAAAAAACCTTTAGTGGTTAGACCTCACGTGATTTAAGTCCAACAACATGGACAGTGTGCCAACATTCCTATGAGATTGTGTAACATGACTGCCAAGTCAGTGTGCAAACCGACCAAAACAACTATTTGCATTGGAAATACAGTCACCGTTGTTGAAAGCACAACGTCTGCTTTCTCATCTTGTTAATCTCCATAATCCGAAATCTTTAAGGAGAAATAGGCATCACTATTTATAGTTCCAATCTGTCGCCTGAGTAGCTTCTTAGAGCTCGCTAAATTCTGGGAAACTGGAAAAATGCGTTTTCTTTATGTCCAATTGATATTTGCTATAACAACTTGTTCAATGAGTACATCATATTTGATGAAAAAAACGCCCTTCAAGCAGCCGTATCGTAAAATTCATCCAAGGATGTACGAGGAGATGCGCCAGAATATCAATGAGATGTTGCAGTGCAGTGTAATCGATTTGAGTTATTTCCCCATATTCATACATTATTTTCGTTTTTTTCTTGATTTTCGTATGCTTCATTATAGAATCTAGAAAGATGCATACGTGTTTCCCCGTTTTTACGACACCGTTGACATAACGTGTTCTGTGTAAGTACTTCTCAAAGTTAGACCTTAATTCTGGATATTTGTAAGCCGAGATGTCTGGAGGAGAACAGGGTCAAAACTGCATTTTCAGTTGGTAACCTTTGATTCTACCAATGCGAGCGTATGGCATTTTGTCTTGTTCTTTCATGTGCATCTTTCCAGTGTTGTGTGAAAAAAAATAAACGATCTTCTTTTTATAAATATCTTTTTTTTATATATGACATCTATGCGTTTCCAGATTCTTTAACAACATATTTAGCTGCTGTATTCCAGAGAATCGAACTCATGGTCTCAAATTTAAAGGTTCAAAGTGTCAGGTTAACTTCAGTTACATACCTGGGAATTACTCGGTAGCAATTTTTTCCAGCGTTTTATCAACGATTATTCTAAAATCGCCTTACCTCTAAACAACCTTCTCGAATGCCATGATCCATTCAAAGCCAGAAAGAAGGCCCCTGTTTATTGGTTTTGGGTAAACAAGTCGCCTTTGACACTCTAAAGTTCCAATTGACCTCTCCCCATGTTCTTTTTTTTTGCAGACAGCGCCTAATCCTTCCAACTGCATTCTGATGCCTCTAGCACCGATTTAGGGGCTGTACTTTTGCAGCAACAGGAATACTCATCTGAGTATGTTATAGCTTATGCAAACCGCAGAGGACTTGGTTGCGGTAAGTGAAACTATCTTGCGCACAAATGGGAGTTGTTTGCGCTGAAATGGGCTAAAACGTGCAGATCTCATGACTGTTTGTATGCCATAACATTGATTTTAACAACTTACAATTACCCTTAAACGCATGTCATGTCTACAACACAGCTTTATGCTACAGGTAAGCGGTTGGTCGCCGCTTTTTCGATGTACAAGTTTTGACATTACGTACAAAGCAGGTAAACTCAAAGCAGATTGCGACGTTCAGAACCAAAGACCACAGTTTTTCTCCGATGCTATAAAAGATTTTTTTTTTTTTTTTTATTATTTCAGCTTCTAGCCGTTGAGTGCCTGACATGTATTTCTTCTTCACAAATGGCTAATGTGGACGAAATACCGTCAGCTAGTGAAGTAAATCCGATAAATAGGTCCAAACAACAGTCCTTTAACCATAACATAGCAAAGGTCAGTAAACATAGTTCATAGGGGTACAAAACGTAAAGAGGTTAAAGGTATGGCAATCAGTATCAAATCATGTATTAGGGATTTGTATCGCCCATCACTTATTTGTGGCGTTTTGTGTCGTACTTCCACATTAGACAACTCGCTATGCTATACTCGTGTGTTGATTCAGGGAGGGACATGTCACTATCGCTTGCTCGACAACGTTTTCACTTGTCAAGCATCTAAGACTGCATTTACTGTAATGCTTTACATTCTATGAGTATGTGCAGGAAACCACTTATTGTTCATTCTTCGAATCTAGTTCCTATTGAGATTTTCTCCAATTTGATAAATATGAAGGTGGTTTGGAGGATGTTTTGGTTATAATGGACCACTTTACCCGTTATGCATAGGCAATCTCTTGTTGCAATCAGAAAGCGACCACAACATGTTGGAACTTTGTATTGCTTGTTACTCATTACCTAAGAAACTCCGTTCAGAAAAAAAGTAGAGGTGTTGAGGGTTAGATCTTACAAAAATTCGTATTCTTGAAATGTTTTGGGAGACCCGGACAATACCTTTTTACTCAGTCAGCTGAGCGGTTCTCCCTTGATCCGATATTTGGCAACTCTGAATGATGAGTAGTATAATAAAACGACTACATCGTGTTATTGGGACAGTCATGCAATGATATTCCATAGCAGCTCCACTGGGTATTCCGCACATTTCCTAATGTTCGGGTGGTACCCACGCTTACTAGGAAATGATAAAGAATCATTGAACTCTGCAGAAATAACACAAGTTTAGGAACGCCTCCAATTCGCATACAGGGTTGCAGGTGATTGAGCCAAAAAGCTAGATGCACGAATTTGATCAGAATTAATGCTTGTGTACTTGATAGCCAGGTCAATATGCAAGGCACATAAAAATTGGCCGATAAATGGAGGAGAAAACCAATCGTGGTTCTAGATATTTCATATGAAGACCAACCCGTGTACAGAAGACAGAGAGAGGCATAATTTTTTTTTAATGTAGTGTTTTAAATTCCAAAACTTGCTCTTAGTCTAACATGTTTAAAAAGATGTTTTCTTTTTATTTGTGCGATATCTTTGAGCGAATGCGTTTCAAATTCCAAATAAATTAATATATTGTTATTCATGTTTCATTTATTGTTAATGTTGTAAAACATATGTATCATTCTTTATTGATTACATTAAAGCCACACACCTTGAAATGGAGTACATGTTAATCAATACATATAGATGCAATTTGAAAGTGTGCAAAATATTCATTAAATCTATAGCCTAGTTAGCAAGCAATTTATTATTATTCAACCGGGAATTACCGCTTTTAAAACCGAAAGTAGGATTTCAATATTATACGTCCATTTCGACAAACGCGATTATTTTTTAATTTTAAAGCGCAAACAAGACGGATTTCAACCTTGTAACCAACAGATATATTCTAATTGACATAGATAAAATTAAATCTATAACCTAGTTAGCATGTAATTTATTATTTTTTAAACGGTACAGCTTTTAAAAACGAAAGTAGGATTTCTAGACGTATACGTCCATTTCGACAAACGCGATTATTTTTAAGTTTTAAAGTGCAAAAAAGACGGATTTCTACCTTGTAACCACCAGATATATTCTAATTGGCATAGATAAAATATGTTTCCTTTTTATACTTTAATTTACTATGCCAAATCAGGTGTGTGGCTTTAAATACAGGCATCATAACTATTTGCACCAGTCGGTTTCATAACATTGATAATTCAAGTGGGATTTATTCAATAAACATATTTGATAGCCGTATTGGTATTGTTTTCGATGGTGTTTTTGTTCATATGTTTCGAGTTGGTATGACTTTTAATCATTGTCTAATTTGTCTCTTCAATATTTTCATTTTTATCAGCTTTATGCACCATGGGAGACAACTCATATTAATAGTGAGCGTTAAATTTGACTTAGTTACTCCCATTTTATTGCTATTTTATTTATAATAGTACATTTGTATAGGGTTAATCATGTATGTGTTAATGTGTTAATTGTAATTGTTCGTACCTTCTATTAAATTGTAATTGTTGTAATTCAAAAAAAAATCCTCTTCTGGGAATAACGTATTACTGAAGAAGGGAGGGACGGTTTAATATAGATCATTTTTACTCTATGTTGTATATGTGTTGATGTGTAATATACAAGTGTCATATATCACTAGTATTGCATGCATCCATTTGCATCCATTTTAAGACTAATTCCCATGTCATGTATGCGTCCAGCCATTTAATTTGATGCCATGCATGAATTGTCCAGTCAGAGTGAGAGATTTGCAATCAACACGATTTCGAATGGTCAGCACTTACATTTGTCAGAGATTGCAACTTACTGAGCATGCTGTCTTTTGGACTGTCGCAAGAGACACTTCACATTTTTCTGTTTAAGTCTTTTGTTTGACTTTAACAATGCATTATCCAAACCTGGTGTTTTATTATGTTTATATACATTCATTACTTATATAAACCAGCCGATATACTTTCGGGCGTCTACATGAATTACCCAAACCTCGAGACGTGTTTGGGTTAATTATATTCCCCTACCCCATGATATATACATATATATGTTTAAATACTAAGCAAAACAGCTCTTGTAGTAAAACGATAATAAACATGAAAATGAGTCTTCGGTACTTAAAATAAGTCATATTATTGAATTAGTCAATGTTACATCAAGGAAGTCTCTGTTTGTCATTTGTAAAAAACTTCACATGTTCGCATATTCCCGTAATAGTGCTATGCGTCTGTTGTTCTCTCTTACACATTGAATTGAATAGTTTTGTTACTTTCACGGCCTTAGTTTGATGGTGATGGATCTGAAACGTGGAAAGTATTTGAAATTTGTTGCAATTCCACAAAAAGCACCGTTAAGTATTTAAACAGGTTTCACGGATTAAACAGTCTGAAACTTTTAAAAGAAAATTAATTGTGCTCTTTGAAAACTTTAATTAACTATTAAAACACATTGAAATGTCCATTAATACATTCAAAATATATATTCTGTGCTCTTTAAGGTGTTTTTTTTAGATTTATTTTGCATGATACCAGGCCCCGGATACTCTACTAGAGCGCATACTAGTGGAGAAAACAGTTGTTCGTGGTAAATATTATTTAAAGATTACTTGAAACACACATATAACTTATATTTTGCATGAATATGCAAGGTTTTGGAGCAATTTGACTTTCGCTTGTTGACATTGATGTGTCAGTTTTCCCATGAATACCATTTCCGCATACTTTACTTAAGACTTTTATTTCCAGTTCTTATAAGCATTATAATCAAACATGGTATAACCTTTCCTTGTACAACTGCTTCTTGTCCAGAAAACACAATAATTTCTTTACTATTGGCGAATATCTCTGATGGCACTGAGACTGTAGCAGAGCAGGTGATTCATAAAACAACCAGTTGTTTCATTACTTAACATGGACTGCGGGTTAAAAGGTGTGTGACCGATAGCTTGCTTCATGTTCATTTCTTACACTGTAGAAGTGTTGTGCATGGCATGAATTGTCTGTGTGTGACTATGCAGAGGCTTTCATATTGCATGCATTTGCTTGTCCGCGGGTAATTCTGAAGTTGTTGTCATTTTTTTACCGCATTTAAACAATAAGTCGTCATTTGTTGCAGCAGTCCGGGTCAGCGACCTTTGCTCATGGGCTCCGAATCAGTGCGACATAGCTCGACAGTATTTACGCCATTAATGGTTCTCCCTATTTTGTTCACCAGTATGTCGCTTCCGTACATTATGATGATGTTTACTTCTATTGGGTATTCGTGCTCATTAGAACCTTTCTTGAGATTTATTTGGTTATACACGATACAAGCAGTGTTATTACCCTAAGTGATGTCCTTCTTATTTGTGAATGATTTGTGGAGATTACTCTTAATTTTGTTTGTTTTCGATTGCTACATGTTTTTTTTCATATTTCGTGATTAATGTTGCCAGAACTGTCCTGTTTATAGTGTTTCTGAAATTGTTGAGGACTTGTCATTTGGTGTAAAATTAGGATGGTCTCCCTTGCATTAGTAAGATAGGAATTACTTCACTTGAACCACATCTATCAAGGTTATTCAACATATTAAAGGAGGATACCTTGTGTAAGGTTTAGTTTAAACCTATTTATTTTAGCTCGATTGCATCAAAAAACCATAGGCTTATTTTAAACGCTCTCGACTCCGTTTCCTGGGACTAGAACCAGTCCTAGTTGTCTTTGGCGGATATCTAAACAATGCTTCCATTTTGGGGATCGAACACGTGACCTCCCGATCGCTAAGCCGACACCATATCCACTACGACACGGCGACCTCTATTTTACAAGCTTTGCAATTGAATCTCAGCGTGAACGTTAAGTGTAGTATTTATATCGTAGTAATAATTTAACTCAATTTAAGAAAACGTCATGAAAGATAGGGTTCAATGTTGCGTTTGTCTGCTTATATTTTTTTTGCCCTTGGCCAATATGCCCATAAAACCATCCACTTTCTCGTTTTAGTTTTCATGGGATTGACTTCCACAAGCAATTTTCAGGCTACAAAACAATCAAAACTGATACCCAAAGAATGACTCCCACATTAACTCCACTTGAGCCATTTTATGATAATGTATTCATCATCATCATCATCATCCTCATCATCATCATTCCCTTGACCGGTCCGGCCGTTGGGGGTTAATGAGGATCGACGATACAGAAATCCTCCTCCATTCAGGTCTGTTGTTTGCTGCTGACAGTAATTTATCCGTGGATAGGGATGTCCACTCTTTCAAATTGTCCATCCAGCTTTTCTTATGACGGCCTTGACGTCGACCACCCTCTAGCGTTCCCTGGAGAACAGTCTTGCACAGAGAGTCGTGCCTGGTGACGTGTCTAAACCAAGCCAGCTTTCGTCGTTTGACGGTCGCAATTAGGGTCTCTTGTGTCCCAACAAGTGTTGTAGTCATGTTCCGGACGTACTTGTTTGTCTTGTGCTCCGTGTAGGAGATGCGGAGCAGTCTTCGGAGACATTAGTGTTCAATGCCTGTACCCTGCGTTCTGTGTCCGCGTTAAGCGTCCATGTCTCGCAGCTTATAAGTAGGATGGAGAATACGAGGGACTTGTACAGCCTGTACTTAGTGGAAAAGCTGATGAAACTGTTTGTCCAAAACCTGCTCAGTCTGGCCATCGCTTCGGTCGCCATGGCAATTCTAATTCGGACCTCATTGGTACTGGTACCATCCTTGGGCAGGGTTGCGCCCAAGTTCTTTAAGCTGGTGACTTCTTCTAGCTTCTCACCATTTATGGTGATGATTGCAGTTGTGATGGTCCTTCTGCTCACCATGATCTTTGACTTCCACGTGCTGACCTCAATCAGGTATGCTCCTGGTCTTTCATAGAGTATGTTGGTTAAATATTGAAGTTCACTGCTGGTGCCACCCATGAGGTCAATGCCATCAGCGAATCTTAAGTTGAGGATGGGTCTTCCACCGATTGAGATAAAAGTGTGGTGGGCATAGAGAGTCTCCTGCATTATCTTCTCAGGTGAAAGGTTAAACATGACGGGATAGAGCAGATATCTCTTATGGGCGCCCACTTCCTGGTGCCTTAAGTAGTATCGGACTTATATCGTCCGCTTCTGGACTGGGATCATTCTGAAGTATACTGGAAGCGGGTAGTTCTAGAGGTAACTGCAGTATTCAGTCAATCTGTTTAGGGCGGCTGCACACTTGGTCAGGAGATTGTTGTAAGCGTCTGCTATAATACTGGCTGACTGGTCTTCGTTAGGGTCTCAAGGTTGTTGTAGGCCTTCCTTACTGCTGCATGTGGCCATCTCTTTGTCAATGTTGATAAATTGCTCCTCAATCAATTCCCACTTTGCCTCTTTTATCTTCTTCCTCACATCCCTTTTCACGTTCTGGTAATTTGCCCTAGAGTCTAGACTGGTATACTTATCATGCATCATCTCTCTTCTTTTGTCACAAAGGTCCATGATTGTGGTCATCACCCATGGCTAATGTATTACTTGTATTTTAAAGTTTGCACTTCATGTAAGTACCTTGCATACAAAACAAGTATATGTAATACAATCCCGATGCGGGGAATCACGTGGTCAGATTTGAGAAAAAATTGCCGCCGAAGCCTCAATCGATGCAGAAATTGAGTCTTCAAACAGGTACATCTACCTTATTACTTACTTGTTTTTAATCGGATGACGCCTATGATAGGGCCAGCCGGAAGCGGTTTCAGCGAGTATCAACCGTTTTCCTCTGGTTGGTCTGAGTGTGGAGATACCTCATGGAATATTTCGCGATTTCCTGAACCGTCAATTGACATTGAACACGGACAAACAATAATATCATTGTTTTCACACTAATTAGCACTGTTTAAGTACCAGTTGTTAATGTGGACGCATTTTGGTTGACAAAAAATAGGTAACTCGATTGCTCATGGCGTAATTTTCAAGGTAAAGTTGAATTTCGATTGGTTTTGACGATTGATATTGAGCACGGACATGGCCCTTATACACGGACAACTTCTTGAACAACGCAAATGTCAAGCAATACCGTTTTCTCCGCCCAAGTCTAAAACAACCTCGCATTGTCATGTTCTGGTACATGTAGCGATACATATCTAATGTAAAGGCACTGTAAATGTTAGTTTCGTATACGAAATTGGCTATCTGGATCATCAAAATTTTATTTTCAATAGGAATTTTATTGCTAGCCTTTTTTGGTGTAGCTGCTTTTTGTTATCGCTCACAGGGGGAAGTTTCGAAAAAAAAATATAATATATATCGACAAGGGACTCAACTACCTGACCGATGTTTCGACCCGATCAACTACAACGCCTCGAAGCTCTGTCAATAATACACCGAAAAGCACCAACTCGGTCTCATTCGATGCCGGGGACATTTTTTTAATTACTTACTTGTTTTTAATCGGATGACGCCTATGATAGGGCCAGCCGGAAGCGGTTTCAGCGAGTATCAACCGTTTTCCTCTGGCTGGTCTTGGCGTCATCCGATTAAAAACAAGTAAGTAATAAGGTAGATGAACCTGTTTGAAGACTAAATTTCTGCATCTAACCGAGGCATCGGCGGCCATTTTTTCTCAAATCTGACCACGTGATTCCCCGCATTGAATCCATTCCCCCTTGGCCTCTTGAATCTTCTTCCTCACCTCCCTAATCACTTTCTGGTAATTTGCCCAGTGTACTGCATCATGCATCATCTCTCTTCTTTTGTCACATATGTCCTTTAATTCGGTCATCACTCATGGCTAATTTATTACTTCTGTTTTAAAGTTTGCACTTCATGTAAGTACCTTGCATACGAAACAAGTATATGTAATGCAATAAAGAAACACCATACTAATATCATACATTCACGGCATGAACAGAAATGTTAACATTCCCTGTGAAAGCGTTTCTCGCCGAATAACACGTGGAGCATTAATTCAGATATTTTAACATATCCGTTTGTCAATTATCGCCCAAGTATGTACATTTTTTAAGCGGTACAAAAAGTGGTGAAGTTATTAAATATTTTATTTTAAATGTGGCACTGAAAGATATGCCACAAAGGGGCGCGCATATAGGAATTAGTCGCACTGTGTTTGAGTGTGTGTTTAGAAGTGGTAGAGGGTCCATCCGTCCGGATTTCGTGCCCGTTCATTAACTTGTACGCCCCTGGATGGATTTTAATATAGCTTGGAATTATTATTCTCCGTGACAAGACCATGTGTCACGAATAACTTCAACGGGCTTCGGTCGAATGACAAGGTCACAATTCAAAATACAATCTCATGTATTTAAGTTTCTTCTTTGTAACTGTAAACCGCTTGAAATGATTTTAGTATATTTTTTTAGTATTACTTTATATAACCGGACCAAGTGCCGCATGCAACTTCCATACTCCAAGATGAAAAGTCCAGGTAAAAATTCAAGATAAATTTTCACAAGTTTGTGTTTCTGATCTTTTAATACCTTAATATATTTTATTTATTTTTTAGCACACGATGTATTAGTCCGTATGATAATACACTGCGTCGCAAACGAATGCAATGCTCCTTGGTGAAAGGTCAATCTCATACTTCAATATCAAAGGTCGTACATTTTACTTCCGCTCTGTAATTTGTACATGCATTTACGAATATTCATATACTGTCGGATAGTTTTTTTCCGTGGCATCACAGTAACGTGCTTATTGGTAGAAGTTCAAGATCGAAGTTCATAAATGAGTGTTTCTGTTATGTAACTTTGCGATTCTTCAGCGGACGTCCATATGATTTCTGATTATTAATCCGCATTGGTATATTATGGTTAACATATTATTCTTGTCGCTCCTCTAGTAAATATCAATGTAAGAATTATATTTCAAATGGTCATAACTTTCGATTTCCGGTCAGTGACTTTTAATTCCGAGGCGAATTTAATGTTATGAGCTCGAAGTGCTCAATGTGAGCTTTTGTGAACACTTTGTGGTCCGGCGTCGACGCTGCGCGTCGTGCGTCATCAATATTTGGATATTAACACTATTTTTTTTTAACAATTTCAGTATATTTACTTATCTTGACATTATCTAGGCAGTGTTTGAATCTAGGTTATGTGTGTAAAAATCTGGGTCAACAGGCAAAATATTAGACAATTATTGTACCCATAATTAGATATTACTTTTATGATTTAATTTTGATGAAACAATTTTAAAGAATTTATCTCGACTATAGGCCAATGATTTAATGTGAATCACACGTTTCAAAAAACTAGGTCGGTAGGTTAAATCTTAGAAAAAACTACATTAATGACCCAATTTTGATGAAACATTGTCAGAATGTTTTTCTTTATTATATGCCCAGTTCGAACCTGTTCTGAGCCACGCGTGTTTAAAAGGTGTCACGGAGTGGAATCTGAGATACCCGTATCGCCTTTCTAGAGGCAACAACTAAGACTTAATCTTGACAAAACATGCTTAGAATGTTTATCTTGAAAATATCAAGGAGATATTTGAATCTGAGTTAAGTGGGATAAAAAAAGTCACCAAGACATGTCTTCGACAATCGGTGTATCTTGAATCCAATCGGGCGCTTAAGGGCCTACATGATTTTCTTGTTAATGGTTTTCAGTTAAAATTAAAAATCAAATTATACTCAAAAATTATAATTATTAAAAAAAATAACAATTATATTTGAATCGACCAAGTGGTTTATAATGGCTGCAGAGATATGATAGAGCTATGATCAGAAACAGTCATATCTATACATGGTGGTTGAAATTGACTTACTGTTGGGGAAATCGGCTAGATCATAATATTCCAACGGTTGGATCTGGAACTACCCGCTTCCTGTTCCTTGGGGATAGCCCTATCGACTATAGGCACAGAGAAAAAAAAATGTTCGTATGTGATATTTTGATATAATTGTAAACAGGTATTCAATAAACAGTTTTTGACGATGTTGCTTCAGCAGCTCGTCTTAGTTATCATACCACGAAACATTTCTTCACAATGGCGACCTACCTTAAGATCGAGCCAGTCCGATTGAGTTAGCTTAATTTTCTCAAAAGTGAAAGTACCTTGAGTTAGCTAAATTTTCTCAATTGGCATACCTCGCTAATTATCATTGATACAGGTAAAGGCAGCTTGGTTCCCGTCCTCATTCAAATTTATCGAGAGGTTCGGGACAGGAACCAGAAACGAAACTGCCAGGTGGCACTTCAAACGCTGTGACGCTTGAAAAACCCTTAATGTAGTTATCCCCAGGCTGACACGTTGGATAAGCTTGTGTCAGACAAGATAGACTAGCATGTGTCAGACAAGTTGGTCTAGCCTGTGTCAGACAAGTTAGACTAGCCTGTGACAGACAAATTGGACTAGCCTGTGTCAGACAAGTTGGACTAGCCTGTGTCAGACAAGTAAGACTAGCCTGTGAAAGACGAGTTAAACTAGCCTTTGTCAGACAAGTTCGACTAGCCTGTGTCAGACAAATTAGACTCGCCTGTGTCGGACAAATCAGACTAGCCTTGTCAGACAAGTTAGACTAGCCTGTGTCAGACAAGTTAGACTAGCCTGTGTCAGACGAGTAAAACTAGCCTGTGTCAGAAAAAAAATTGACTAGCCTGTGTTAGACAACTTGGACTAGCCTGTGTCAGACAAGTTGGACTAGCCTGTGTAAGACAAGTTGGACAAGCCTGTGTCAGACAAGTTAGACTAGCCTGTGCCATACACGTAAGACTCGCCTGTGTCGGACAAACTAGACTAGCCTTGTCAGACAAGTTAGATTAGCCTGTGTCAGACAAGTTAGACTAGCCTGTGTCAGACGAGTAAGACTAGCCTGTGCCAGACAAATTAGACTAGCCTGTGTCAGACAACTTGGACTAGCCTATGTCAGACAAGTTGGACGAGCCTGTGTCAGACATGTTGGACACGCCTGTGTCAGACAAGTAAGACTAGCCTGTGTCAGACAAGTTAGACTAGCCTGTGTCAGAAAACTTAGACTAGCCTGTGTAAGACAGGTTAGACTAGCCAGTGTCAGACAAGTTGGACTAGCCTGTGTCAGACAAGTTAGACTAGCCTGTATCAGACAAGTTAGACTAGCCTGTGTCAGACACGTTAGACTAGCCTGTGTCAGACAGGTTGGACTTGCATGTGTCAGACAAGTTTGACTAGCCAGTGTCAGGCAAGTTAGACAAGCATGTGTCAGACAAGTTAGACTAGCCTGTGTCAGACACGTTGGACTAGCCTGTTACAGATAAGTTGGACTAGCCTTTGTCAGACAAGTTAGACTTGCCTGTGACAGACAAGTTAGACTAGCCTTTGTCAGATAAGTTAGACTAGCCTGTGTCAGACAAGTTAGACTAGCCTGTGTCAGACAAGTTGGACTAGCCTGTGTCAGACAAGTTAGACTAGCCTGTGTCAGACAAGTTAGAGAAGCTGTGTCAGACAAGTAAGACAAGCCTGTGTCAGATCCTTTCACAAGGATCCGTGACTTTGACGTCATTAATGTGCTGCCTCCGCGAAAAGATTACACTGATAATAAACATTAACATAAAATAGTTATTTTAGAAACAGTTTTGTATACATTTGGAATTGGCGGTCGATTAAAAAACACTAATTGGATTTTAACTATCTAAAACTGTTTTACAAGGATCCAGGACTTTTGTGTCACTAATGTGCCGCCTCCGCGAAAAAATAACACTGCTCATAAACTTTAAAATAAAATAGTTATTTAAGAAACTGTTTTGGATTTAATTGTAATTTGCGGTCGATTAAAACAAATAATTTGATTTTAACTGTTTTAAAATGTTTAACAAGGATTCTGGACTTTTGCGTTATTAATTTGCCGCCTCCGCGAAAAAATCACACTGCTCATAAACTTCAACAAAAAATAGTTATTTAAGAAACTTTTTTTTTGTGATTGGCGGTCGATTAAAAAACAATAATGGGTTTTTAGCTGTTTTAAAATGTTGTTCAATGATCCGGGACTTGTACGTCATTAATGTGCTGCCTCCGCGAAAACATTACACTGCTCATAAATTTTAAATAAAATAGTTATTTAAGAAACAATTTATAATTTATTTGTGACTGGCGGCCGATTAAAAAACACTAATGTTGTTTTAACTGTTTTAAAATGTTGTACAAGGATCCGAGACGCATGCATAATTAATGTGCTGCCTCCGCGAAAAAATTACACTTCTCATAAACGTTTACGGCCCGATAAACAAATTGATATCTTACCTGGTGGGCGAGCGCTCAGCCCACTTAGTCACGTGACTTTGTGGTTAGAAAACCTTGACAGTCTTACACCATCGTGGCGTTTATGTATATAGATTACGCGATTTTCCGGGAGATTTTGATGAACATGTTTACATACTTTATAACAGTAGTAAAGGGGTTTACTATCATTAATTTAGTATGCACATGCAAAAATATTAAATTTAAATTAGTAATATATATGTTTAGGGTTTTTAGTTAAGTTAAACAAGATCTAAGACGCGTGCGCGGGTACCAACTTCCCCCCATGTCACTACTTGTTATGTTATTTACGAAAATATAAACCAAACATTGTGTCCACATGTATCTGGCACGAAACGGCTTTTTGCTAACTGGACTATTTGGTAAGTTAAACACGCTCTCCGACCCCAAGCGGGTATGTTAATATTATTTAACATTGCTTATAGGGCATAAATCAATCATAATGATTGAACGAGCAAAACAAAAAATCAATTGGTCATTTTACTATGTCGGTAATGCTACATATTAAAGTACCGACATCCCCAAGTAACAACGTTTGATGTTGGAATTAGAAAACGCTATCGCTTCTAATTATAAAAATATTCACACAACATTGTATGTACTAGTTTCATACACAAAATAATGAGTTATAACAGGGATTTCGATAACTTAAGCAGAGCGAGTACCGGAATCAATAATGTTTGTTTTGACATTTAAAATGATATAATTTATATGTAATATTGCTAATATGGCATGTATTAATCTTTATGATGGAAAGTGCAGAATAAGTTGGGTAATTTTCTGAAATAAATTACCGTTCGATGACGGGAATTTCGGTAATTCTACACATTAAAGCTGAGATGCGTAATTGTCAAGATAACGTTTCGGCTTTGAAATTGTACAAATTCAACGCCTCCAACTAATAACTTTGCAATCATTGTTAAACCATTTCGCACTAAAGATTGTTTTACCCGATAAACGAGATTTGAGATATTATCACATAAAAAAACACGTTTGCGGGATTTTACCTCATAAAGGTAAAAGGATATACCCATTATCCTTTACGTCATTACCGACAAATTACATTTTGCAATATTAAAGCTATGCATCATTGCAGGTAATAGGTGTTTGAGCTATACACGGGCAATAACATCAGACGTTTTCTTATCAGAAGATATGGCGACTACATTATTTATATTTGAGCTATAAACGAGCAATAACAACAAATGTTTTCTTATCTGTATGTTTAATGACAACATTATTAATTTTATATTTATAAATTTAACATATGCTTGATGCTGATTTTGCATATTGCATATTTCAAATGAGAATTAATTTGTAATTTAATCATTTTTCATCACAAATCTTATACCAACGTAGCACATTGTGAGGCAGCGCATGATTTTTTAGGAATTACGTAAAGGTCTATGTACAATATAACAACCACTAAAATTAAAATTATAAAATAAAAATCGAGTAAGAAACTGTTGTATCTGATATACATGCAGCCAAAGTGATTTGCTATGACAAATTTCGTGCTGTGCAAGATTTAATTAAATTTTTGAATACACACGTTAAGAAATAAGTGTTAACAATAAGTATTATGTGGGCATGACATTTCTTGATTTTAATAAAAATGAGAGTTTAATGAGCACTTTAATTAGTTTATTTTATTTTGCTTTAGAGAAATGCATTCATCATTGCGGTTCTCTGCGACACGCTGCATAAGAACATGATGCATCACCGCGGGGGCGGGGTCAGTTCTCCATCATCCAACTGTCAATTTAGTCGCGTTCTGAGAAAACTGGGCATAATGCATGTGCGTAAAGTGTCGTCCCAGATTAGCATGTGCAGTCCGCACAGGCTTATCAGGGACGACACTTTCCGCTATTATGACATTTTTCGTTTAAATGAAGGTTCTTCTTAGCAAAAATCCAATTTAGGCGGAAAGTGTCGTCCCTGATTAGCCTGTGTGGACTGCACAGGCTAATCTGGGATGACACTTAACGCACATGCATTTTTGCCCAGTTTTCCTAGAACGCGACACAAATAAGCAAAAAGCGCCTATTATGCAACCACGGAAGATCACCGTAGGGGATAAGGTGCAGCAACTAAAATGTCAAATAAGATCAAATTTGACTATAAAACATTTGCAAATAACGAAGCCATGTGCCAGGTTATGTTAGCAAATTATGTTATAATCAAATTGAACAACACACTTGGGTCCAGCAGGCCAAAAATAAATGATGTCCTTACTTTCGACAACAGTAGCTTGGGTATGCTATATTCGAAAATAAACCTAGGCGCGTGATCCAATCACGTGCTGGTATTACATGATTGTAGGTTATTTATATGTTTACCGTGTAGATAGTCCCATGTAAAAGGTAAATTTCAAAAGATGTATGTATGAACATATGATATTATTTGGCAAGAAATTAAATGGATCAGTTACCCGTTTTAAATAAATATAATGGAAACGTATAATTTGTTATAATATTTATTTAAGTGTTCTAGTTGTGTGATACTAAAGCATTTGGTAAAAGGTGACTTAAAGTGTTGAATAATTTCAAATATAAGGTTCATATTTCAAAACCGGTTATTTATCATACAAAGAAACATGAACCAAGTTACTAGATTCACACAAAATTTTGACGGGTGGCTTTGAAATGGTAATAGCGCAAACCACTTCACCTAACGATGTATACATGTACATTGGTTACGGGAGATCGGGCCCAATGGTTTTTAGGGTCGGGTAGTCGCTGTGCAGATCATTCAAATTATGATTTCATATTTTAATGTCACATTTAGTATACAACAACCATGTATTTACCACTGTTATGTTAAGCGTAAATGATTTGTGCATGCAGGTCTCCAAAAATCGGTTTAAATGTCTGTGGTAGTTTAGGGTATTTATTACATTTGATGTTTAAATAGTAAATTGGTACACATTTATTTAGTCCAAGCACCTAAAGGATGTCTCTAGGCGGCTATGTAACACATCTAACATTATTAAATCACAATTAAAAAAGTTAAGAATATCAGTTAGTTTTTTTAAACATTTCAGCACTAAATTTTCAATTTAAAATATTTAACTTTTTCAAAGTGATTCTGTTTCACTTCAATCGTTACAAGGCAAACTGAATTAAGAAACCATTTAAAATACAGCGTTTTGCGTAAGTAGCTTAATCGACAATTGCAAAACATGTTTAATGTGTTTTAACTCCGAGCCTCGTTTTGGAGTTTAAGCAGATGATTATGATTCGAAATGTTAAGGCAGATACAAAATTTACATCCTCTTTTTAGGTAATTTAGTAATCATACACAATGTCTTAATACTTGATTTTGCTATAAAATTCGTTATGTATAATGCAAAAACTACTACTAGTATTCATTAAACTTAAATATATTCAACGAAATCCATGAAAACCGATGTATGTTGAATAATTATAACTTATAGTAGGTCCCATATGGGACCGCATAGTTAGTATTTGTGCATACCAAGCACACTTAGTCCTTCAGCCAAGTACCCAAAATTGAGGTGGGGTGTACCAGTAAAGGGGGCAAAACTACACCTATATATCTTGGAAGATGCATGTCAGAAGCATATGAAAACGGTTGATAACAGTCTGGTACTGGCAGCTTTTTTGGTTTTTTTTTCTCCTTTGAAGATGGGGCATCTATCAGCTTAATTTTCATAAATTGTCTGGGAGAAATTGAACCGAAAATTGCATGCAGTATTTTAGTAGGGTCAATAACTGAAAAAAATACCTTCAACCACCAAACAATTGCTACAAAAGGTATTTTAACTGAACCTGGTAAAACATATCAAGTGTTTACCACAATCGGACCTCCGGAAAGTTGTTTTTTTCAAGATGGCCGCCAAGATGGCCGCCAATACCTTTTTATGATCAGAACTATGTAACTATACAATCAAATTTGATGAATTTGGTGTCTATTCCTAGGTTTCAAGGGGCAAAGAACACATAAAGATCATCAGACATTGTTTAAGTGTACAATAGTACACACAAATCCAACATGGCGTCGAAAATGGCCGCTAAGATGGCCGCCAAAACCTATAAATGATCAGAACTATGTAAATATCCACTCAAATTTGATTATTTTGGTGGCTATATATGGATTCAAGGGGCAAAGAACACATTTAGATTATTATAAATTGTATAAGTCTATTATATTATACCCAAATCGAAAATGGCATCCAAAACGGCCGCCAAGATATCCACCAAAACCTATAAATGATCATAACTATGTAACTATCCACTCAAATTTGATGGATTTGGTGTCTATACCTACGTTTCAAGGGGCAAAGAACACATAAAGATCATCAGACATTGTTTAAGTTAACAATAGTACACACAAATCCAACATGGCGTCTAAAATGGCCGCCAAGATGGCCGCCAAAACCTATTAATGATCATAACTATGTAAATATCCACTCAAATTTGATTATTTTGGTGGATATACATAGGTTTCAAGGGACAAAGAACACATTCAGTTTATCAGACATTGTTTAAGTTTATTATATGACACACAAATCCAACACAGCGTCCAAA
>VMBQ01006145.1:0-29129 GCA_007657795.1 Dreissena rostriformis | reverse complement strand
ATTCAGAGAAAGGCATTACGGACAAGCGACAGTGGGGTTCGATGGCTACGAAGACGGTGATTATAACAAAGACAAAACGCACCGGAAACGTGAATCATATTGTGAGTTTCAGCAAAGAAACAGAATGCTCATGTAAAAAAGGAAGACTTTTTGTCTCGTGACAGAAACAAGGCCGGCATGATTGCTCTGATCAGCACAACTCTGACTAAAATGGGATGCTATGTTGTTCTGTCTTTAGGGGATGCAGACGTTCAAATTATTAAAGCGAATTACTCCGAAAGGGACAATAAGACCATCTACTTCCGCTTTTATGTAAATAAATAGTCAAAGGAACGCAAAGTGTATAATATTAACCTTTTGAACTCGTGCTTATTCAGGCTGTAACTAATCTTCAATGATTTTCAGCAACGGTAAAAAATGAAGTCTACAGAAGTTAGTTAAACCTGATCCTATCATGAAGTCATGTGCTGGTTCATTCTCTCTTTCAAATATCGTAAATTGGATTTTATGATTATTCAACTCCTTAGTGATAACCTCAATTCGATTAAAGTGTTCCTTGTCTCCTAAGCTATGGCATTTTACATAACAACCATAACGTTTGAGTAACAAGTTATGAACGTGTGGTCCTTTGTATTGTGTTGATGGCCATTTTGGACGCCGTGTTGGATTTCGGTGTAACATAATTAGCTTACATTTTGTCTGATGATATCAATGAGATATTAATGTGTTGTTTGCTCTCTGAAACCTGGGTATATACACCAAATTCATCAAATTTGAGTGGATAGTTACATTGTTATATTTTATGATCATAAATATGTTTTGGCGGCCATCGTGGCGGCCATTTTGGACGCTGTGTTAAATCATCATCATCATCAGCAGCAGCAGCAGACGCAGAAGAAGCAACAGCATTATCGTCATCATTCTAAGTAGCATCATCAGCAGCAGCATAAAAACATCATCATAAATATCACTTAAATAGTTGTAATCATCTTCAGAGAGAAACAACATCAACCCTACTTAAACCGAAGCACTTAAGCCAAACGTACAAGTTAAATAAATTCATCCCACAGCAGCTATAATATTCAACAGAACAACCCATTTTTCTAACTCGATATAACTCTAACGAATATAACGAGCAAGTTTGACAAAAAATTGGCACAAAATGTAACTTCTAGGATGTTTATAAGTCTTCAATATAACCGGATAAGGAAACCTTCACCATTCCATAATTGCAATGTTTTATTTACTGACCGGAACCATTTTTAAACTGGGACCTGATATCATTAGATCAAATCTTTAGAGCAAGTTTTATGCTGAATGGACTAAATATGTTACTTCAAGTATGAAAGCAAGCTTTCAGTTTATCCATATTACGATAATTGCCCCGCCCCGTGGTAGGTTCGTTTTTCAATGAACCAGATTTTTTAAAATCCTTGCTGCCTTTTTTGCAACAACCCGAAACCATTTTTGAACTCCGCTGAAATATCGTTAGAACAATTGTTCTGGACCAAGTTAAATGAAGATTGTGACTTCTATAGTATTAACTAGGTTTCACTATCGCCATATAAGGACAACTGCCCCTTCCCCTAGTGAATAGTGAATCTCACGTGACCCAGTTTCGAACTCGGCCAGGATATCATTGTGCCAAGTTTCATAAGGATTGGAGCCTGCATGTGATAACATGTTGACGACGCACGACGGACGACCCTTGGCTGACAAAAGGCGATCACAAAAGCTGACAATGAGCACGTTGCGCTCATGTGAGCTAACAGGGGATTTAACTTTTAACATATTGGTCATATCCATTTTTTTCTTTTTTATAAAAGAGCCACATGGTTTTACCATCTAAGGATTGGTGTTCTTACCAAGTTAGAGGAAAGCTGTTAAAAGTCAAAGCATACAACTTGAAATACATTAATAACACTTGGGAAGTCATATTGTTTGCCCAATCTTTATGAAAAATGCAGAAGAAATTAGTTTGTTCTATTAATATCCCTGTCAAGTTTCTAAATTGTTCAAATCTATTTAGACATCACTGCCAGAGGTCGAGCTAGTTTGTTTTTTTATTATTGAACAATTGCAATCAGGCAAGAACAATGTCAGATAGGGATCCTTCAAAGGTTCACACAATAGGCAAACGTAGGTTAACCAAACCAATATATCTGCATTTGTATCTCGTTCAAGCACAAGTTCATCAATGTGAGATTGTTCAATTGCTCTGTGTATGTCGTGCCTTGTTAAGAGGCGTACACATTTATCAAGACAATATATCCTTTTTACTCCTGGCTCAAATGCAATCAACGTATACCAATGCATATTAGGTAGTACAACTACACTGAACCCTTTATTACGTCTTGATATTAGTATTTAAAGGTCATTACTTTTGCGTAATGTTTATGTCAACTATAGTACTGAGCATGTCAGCAAGCCGGCAAATGTAGTATGTCCCATCGTCTACCGAATGCGTAATACATTAAACATGCTAAAGCATAAATATAAGATTGATTTCCGTGTGTAAGCAACACTTAAAACTTCATATTTGAGGTAACAAGACGACAATACAGAAGAAACAATCCTGTTGGCATATACTCCAACCTGACCCGTGAGCATACATTTACTGTAACATTTATATAAATACATTAAAACATATAACATTAATTGTTTTAATATTCTTCCCCGTTTGAGCCCATCAATGTATTTGTCTTGAACTGCTTTTGACACTGTTTACGGTGTGTTGCAAACAAGCATTTTGGGGATAAGTCTATAAGAAAGATATGCGTCAAGTACATAATATACACAATTGAAAAATGCACACATTATATTAAAACATTCATTTAACAGACGTTCTGAACAAAATCTTTTCTGCCCATTGCAAAATAAAAATATCATTAGATTTAAATCGACCGTTATACTTCAGTGCGGCGCCCAAGGATTCAATTAAAAACTTCTTCTGATATGAAAAATGTTATTTGTAAAATCAGCCGTCATGCGCATATGCAATTTATAAACATCCATACTAAGTCTCTATAGCTACAGATAAACAAAACGTTAGGCAAAACTGCGTATGTGCGAACAAAAACTACACTCCTTATTATCTCAAAACATGCATGAATTTAATGTTGTGTAACTACATATGTCGGCAATACAATTGCAGTTGATGGGACTTGTTCAAGGACAAATCCTTTGAGTTTATGGCGTAAACAAATACGCAAAGTTTTTTTCCAACGACCTCAAAGCGTACATTTGTAGAATTGAATACATTTGCATATTGAAAACTTATTAAATCTGACGAAATACATTATACTGCAACATGTACTTAATGGTAAAATTGCTTCGTTTAATTGACATACCCACTCATCATCATCATCATCATCATCATCATCATCATCATCATTATCATCATAATCATAATCATCTCAAACCCTTAAGCGGTTTGGTCGTTGGGGGGGGTGGGTAGAGGGACGCCAATATAGAAATCCTCCTCCAGTCAGGTCTGTTGTCTGCTGCTGAGAGTTATTCATCCTTGGGAAGGGATGTTCTATCTTTAACATTGTCCATCCAGCTTTTCCTCTGACGGCATCGACGTCGATCTCCCTCTAGCGTGCCTTGGAGAACAGTCTTGCACAGATTGTCGTGCCTGGTGCCGTGTCCAAACTCAGCCATGTATCGTCGTTTAACGGTCGCCAGTAGGGGCTCTTGTGGACCAACACGTGTTGCAGTCATGGTCCGGACGTACTCGTTGGTCTTGTCCTCCGTGTAGGAGATGCGGAGCAGTTTTCGGAGACATGTTTGTTCAAATGCCTGTATCCTGCGTTCGGTGTCTGCGTAAAGCGTTCTTATCTCGCAGCCGTAGAGTAGGCTGGAGACTACGAGGGACTTGTTAAGCCTGTACTTGGTGTGGAAGCTGATGTAAATGCTTGTCCACAGCCTGCACAGACTTGCCATTGCAGCGGTCGCCATGGTAATTCTTATTCGGACCTGAGCTGTGCTGGTTCCATCATTGGACATGGTTGTGCCCAAGTACTTAAAGCTGGTCTCGCCGTTCATGGTGACTTCTCAGTGCTAAACTCCATCCCGTATGCGCCTGCTCTTTTATAGAGTCTGTTGGTTCGATCTTGAAGTTCACTGCTGGAGCCACCCTGAGGTCAATGTCATCAGCGAATCTCAAGTTGGAGATGGGTCTTCCACCGATAGAGATAGAGGTGTGGTTGTCATGGAGAGTCTCCTGCATTATCGTCTTAAGGAAAAGGTTGAACCGGACGTGGGAGAGCAGACATCCTTGACGGACGCCCACTGATGTCCTGAAGAAGACCCCTGCTGTCCGTTGAGAAGTACTGCGCTGCTTGCGTTTCTATAGAGTAACATGCCATAGGCCGTCATACAACACGCGGTCGAAATCTTTTTTTAAGTCGATGAAGTTGTGAAAGAGATCAGGTTGGTTTTGCAGGTGTTCCTCAATTATTACTCTGCAGTTAAAGATCTGTTCAACTGTGTTCCGCCCAGCTCTGAATCAAGTCTGCTCTTCGGCCCGCAGTTTCCCGGCCATGCTTTTCAATCGATTGAGTATGATGCTAAGCAAGACTTTGCTGGGATGACTGATGATGCTGATGGTGTGGTAATTCTCTCACAGCTTGAGGTTGCACTTTTTTCGGTATGGGGATGACGAGAGACTGGGTACACTCTTTTTGCCACTTCTTCCCCTCCCAGATCTTTGTGCATAGTGCCGTCATTGCAGCAGTCGTTGCCTCACCTCTGTTCTTTATCAGCTCGAAAGTGACCTTGTCCACTACCGGAGATGTTATTGCCTTAAGACTACGAACTGCGTCCTCCAATTCTGCCTTTAAGTATGGACGCTTTTTCGTCGTCCGATTCTAGTCTGGCATCGTTCATAATGAGACGGGAATCTGTTTGAAGCCGTAAGTTTTAGAAGTCGCTGCATAATTCAGTCCACCTATTTAGGACTGCGTAACTCTCGGTCAGGGGATTCCAGTTAGCGTCTGTTTTAACACTGGCCTTGGGCTGACTAGTCTATGTGAGGGTCTTGATGGTGATGTAGGCCTTCTTACTGCTGACTGGTGTCATCTCTTTGTCGATTTTGATACATTGCTCCTCACTTTACTGCTCCTTGGCATATTTCATCTTCTTTCTTACCTCCCTGTTCGCTTTCTGGTTTTGTTTCAGAGTCCAAGCTGGTTTACCTTCTTATGCTTCAGCTTGCTTCTTTTGTCACATATTTCTATGATTTCGGTCGTCACCCATGGCTTGTTTTTTTCTTTTTCTCTTTCCCAAGCACATCTTTCGACCGATGACAGTAATGCATCTTTGATGTTGTTGGTTTTGGTGTCGATATCATTGTCTAAGATGTTCATGGCTGCAAACATGCCACCTATGTGTCCTTGAAATACCTCTGCTATCACGCGATGGTGGTGAGTACTGAGGCATGGTCACTGCGTTAGGAAATGTTCTTGTGTCCGTCTTGTTTATGCTGGACTTGAACCGTTGCGGCGCCAGTATATAATCGATTTGGTTGTGTACTTGCCCGTTGGGAACATGCCAAGTCGCTGTTCTGGACGTTTTGTGTTGGTGCAGCGTGTTGGCCAGGGTGAGTTGATGGCTTCTGTCGAACTAAACAGATCAACATACAATGGTTGCTTGATTCACATTTATTACGAAGATAAAACATATCATTTATCCTCTCGCTGTAGTTTTTTTTAAATAATTTGCCATGTCATATGCTATACGAAAGAACACATTTTCAATGTGAAAATTATACGATAATCAGGAGAGGTTATCACATTTAATTGCACAAAACCAATTAAAAAAACAAAGGTGTGATAAATGTTTAGCACGGCTTTTTTATGGACTTCATGTGTTCAGTAGCTTGGTAGACGACATGCATATAATCAAATTTCCAAGACCTAATGTAGAAGTCGTATTTTAAATATACAAATACTATACCACGACTTCAAGTTTATTGGAATGTCATATACCTTAATGCGTGGTATTCATCACCTAATGGGATATCTCTAGTTTGTTGTTGAGAAAATAATTGTGTGGGAAAAGTTCGATACAATATCGGGAAAAGTTCGATACAATATTTCATAAATGCCCTTTTATAATAGACAAACTCATGAAACAAGTCATGAACTGTTTTTGGGAAACATCGTTTGCCTACGTCTTTTAGGAATTATGTTGGGTGTACAGAAGTATTATGAAGACGCCAAAATATCGAGCAATGACGTCTATGTTTATAGTGAAATTGAAAGGATTGTAAAACCTTCAAAGAGTATTTAATTATTGGTAACTGTAGTCAGTGATTTGTGTCCTTGAAAGCGAATCATGTGATTCAAAGTCTTAGTAAAACTTTCAAAACAGTTGGCTGGCAAAGCCAGCAATGAAGGCCACTACTAAAATAATTGTGCTTATTTTAACAGATACATATGAGTGTATGCTTCTGGATGTTATGATAATTTAATTTAAACTGATAAGTATGTTTAAGGGGCTGCAATCCAATGAATCGAACTGTATAAGAATATAACTTGGCCTTGGAGGAATTGCTACACAACTTGTCGCGCTGATTTGTATCTTTTTAACTTCTGTCATACTTTCAGAATTGTTACACCGGTCTGCTTTTACGTTTGTCTGAATTATTCTCATGTACACTATTTTAGGGACGCGAATGCAAATGCACAATAAAACGAGATTTTGTTTCTCCAAATTAGGTAAAATTGCCCCAGATAATTCGATCCAAAAGTGTTGGCTTTAAGCAAAAGAATGTGAAGTTCTTGCATGTGTCCTAAGTTAATCGATTTCAAAAAGGTTATGGTTTGCTTATTGATATTTGGTAGGGATGCTTATGGTTGCATATTTTTCTCTGGTCGATGTTGTGTGAAACATAAAACACGTATCCTTATTCAAACATGAATTATTGGTATTGAGATGTCCCTGTTTTTGCATAATAGTTATCTACGACCCTCATGTTTGAAGACATCCTGCTAACATAATTGCAATAACAGAGTAATTAATATTATCCGATCATGGTGTGTGTGAGGGATAATAACGCGACACTGCTTTCATACCTTAAAGGGACTTGTTCACAAATTTTGGCATGTTTTGAATGCTTAAATTGTTAAGTGTAAACATCGGAACTATTTAGCTCCAGTATAAAACAATAAAATACAAAAATATACCTAGGCTCGAACCACTGACCCTTGGAGTAAAAGTTTAGCAATCTTCGTAATGTCACAAAATATAACGATACCAACAAAACTTTCCAAATTATTTAATCGAAACGATTGCGTGTGTAACGTTTTATATTTGCCAGGTTTTGAAATCGTGAAAAGATGCATATAATGAATATTTTAGCGCATGGTAAATGTTCAGTATTAATATTTCCTTGCAAAAAAACATAACTTAAACGAAAATTTGCAAATCTGCAACATATTTTTAACGATTTAATTCAAACTAAGTGTTTGGGTATTGTGGTTTACGTGTTTGTCTATACTAGTTTACTACTTTTTTCATGGTTTACTTCACTACAAACATTCTGCTCACATAATTGAATTTCATGAAAAGTCAGATAAACTCTATTTGGTCCGAACATATTTTAAGCAAAACCGCTCTTCTAACAAACATCGGGAGAGAAGTCAAAGGATAATTGAAGTTACATAATTAAAACACTTTTATTAAATCAGTTTTACTGGTAAATCGTATTCCCATATATGATGCGTTTTTCTACAATATTATATTAACAGTTTGTTTACCTAATTTGCTCTCGAATGAACTTACGCTCTGTAATTTTTTCTAGTGGTCAGATGAAAATTCCAAACAGTGCACCGTCGCACATATGCTCATAGCGACCATGTGTGTTAGTTTCAAGGTTCTAATGCTAATAATGTAGGAGGGAATAGTGGACAATAAAGGCTGGGGTGGGGCCGGGTCAGAGATGTTCACTCATTTTTTAGGTTATTTTACATTAACTTCTTCATTTCTACACCGGTATACATCTCTAATGACAATACGGTCAATCTAAACTATGCATGACCCCATTACCAACCATTGGGCGCCCCACATTAAAAATGTAATCACGTTATCACGTGACCCATAAGTTAGGAATCCTTAATAATCTTATACAATCGTGGCGTCTATGTTAATAGATTGTGCGATATTCAGGAAGATTTTGATGAACATATTTACATTACTTATAACACTGGTAAAGGGGCTTTGTATCATTTGTTGAGTGTGCACCACATGCAAAAATAATAATTTAAAATTAACAATACATATGTTTAGTGTTTTCGTTAAGTTAAATACGACCTAAGACACTTGCGCGGTTACCAAAATACCTCATGCCACTACGTGTAAGGTTATTTACGAAAATATTAACAAAACATTGTGTCCACATGTATCTGACATGAAACAACGTTTTTTAACTGGAATATCGGTAAGTTATTTTACAAATTCAACGCCTCTAACTAATCATATTGCATAGCGACTGTCTTAGTAACATATATTATATTGAAACTGTTAAACCATATTACCAAACAGAATGGTTAACCCGATAAGCGTATTCTTGTTAAATATGAAGCATAATGCTTCGTTCGATTCATTACGTCGTGCATTGCTGTATTTAGATGCTTCTGATAAATACGGCAATCGATCAATCGAAGAAATAATTAGTGGTTCCTAAAGAAATTGATCAACACACATAAGGCTTATACTGGGACAGACCATGTATTATGATACAAGAGTTGTAGCTTTTTGTGATATTTTAGTTAACACAAATATTAAAGCTAAATTGCGTCAAAACCAGAAGGTCTATTAAAACGCTCTCGAGTCCGATTGTAGGATATAACCAGAACTTGGTGTCTTTTACGAGATCTAGAGGGTGGAGAGGAGATCGAACCCCTGACCTCCCGGTCGCTATGAGGATACCATATGCACTACGCCACGGTGACATTGCTACTTTATTTAATTTGAACCTGATACCTGAATGCGCTTGATATGTAAGCAACTAACTTAATCCAGCAAAGGGACATGCCGATGAAAGTCGCTGGCGTGCCTTTGAAACGGCCTTTGCCTTCACTGACCGTTTCAAGATAGGCCCAGGTTTAGTCCACTTCAATGGTTAATTCTGCGGTTAATAGTGTGCCCTGTACTGTTAAGGCCTTTTTTGATTGTCTTAAAGACTAGTGGGTGTCAACAATAATTTCCCTTCTGATTACATTGCATGAGTTCAAGTATTCATATATTGTAATCGCAAACGTTTGAATAGCTGATATTATAGTTAGGCCGGGTAACAGACAACCGATTAACGCATTTCAGCTACTCGACTATTCTGACGTGTACATTGTGGCTTTGCATATTACAATATTATTTAATAGCAATCAATATCTTGACAATAAATTGTATTTCACATATTGACAACGCCCTATTGGTCACATGATTGTATTTGCTAAATTTAGTTAACAAATTACACGATCGTTTTCTCTGAATACACAAGCCCGAATGCTTTGATATTGGGTATGGAACAGTATATCGTCTACAACGTTTGCTTAAAGCCCTATTTAAACTCAAAACTCAACGAATATGTTGTAAAGTATAAAAAAAAAACGTTTTACCAAAAAACACCATTGTTCCTAAAAGCAATAGCCACCATTTCAACGCCTAGATGAGGCCTGGTAACATAGACTTAACAAGATACAAAATGCTCTTTTTTATTTTCGTGGTACAATATTTGCTGATTTTGAGTGGTTAAGGGGCTTTAACAAATTACACGATAGTTTTCTCTGAATTTACTAGCCTTTATTTGGTATGTTACATAATATCATCGACAAGGTTTGATCAAATCAGTATCATGTGGTCAAAACCGACTACGTCCTAGGAGTCACATTATTGATAAGCCTTATTTAGTAAATAGCTTGTATTCCACCGAAGCCGCAATGGTAAGAAGTTTAATAGTTGGTGCGCAACATAGTATTCTAGTACTCTGCGAAGTTTTTTTTTCAAATCAACCCTTTAAACTGGCCACCGCCCAGGTAAATATGATCTATATAGTTTTATGTAGTAAATAAAGTCATCTCTTCTGAAGCTGTAATAATCATACAAAGTGTTTTACATCTTAAAGTTGTCGTCAAATCTTGATCCATGATAAAAAAAAATGGCTGTCACATGATGTTTATATACATACATTCGTTAGAAACAATCTTATATGACACAACAAGTCCCATAGTATTTGTAGTGTATATAATATCACGTAATGGCCGTGTACACATTTTTTTTAGAACATGCCCCTTCTGGTCAAAACTGGCCACGTTCAGGGGTCCACGTGATTTATTTAGACTTATGTAGCATGATGACATAAACCATCTCCTTTCAAATCACACGCGCCACACGTTTGCTTTTTGTAAAGAGCTATCTGATAGTGATTCTGTTAATATATTGGTCGAATCAAGCCTTCGGAATCAAAATTGTCGACGTCGCAAGACCACGGACTTAAAAAAGCTCAATAACATGTTCTGTATATTGTAATACGAATACAATTTCGTGGTAGACAATGTGTATAATGGTTAGTCATTTCGTAGAACCAACGTTATTAAGGGGACAAACCATTTTTTAATTGGCAATGGTTTTAATGTGCCACATATTAAAAACCAAGTTAAATAACCAACTAAGCTCAAGACCACGGACACAATAAAGCTGAACAACATGTTCTGTATATTGTAATACGAATACAATTTCGTGGTACACAATGTGTGTTAGGGTTAGTCATTTTCGTAGAACCAACGTTATTAAGGGGACAAACCATTTTTTAATTGGCTAGTGTTTGTATTGTGCCACACATTGAAAATCAAGTTAAATAACCAACTAAGCTCCCCCAGAAACTGCGAGTTATGACCCTTGATTATTCGGTATTGACCTATCTAACAGTTTTAATGCAGCGTTTGCCAAACTTGAGGTGTTAAACCTATAGAGGACATAAATATTGTAAAAACAGTTCCTATGTTCTCAAAAGCCACATATAAATGTATTTTACAGTTTACTTTATCATTTGCATTTCATCGCTGACTCATATCAGTTACCAATATACAGTATGTGGAAATATCTGTCTATGCATTAAGCGGCGATCAATTTGATCGCCGTGGCGTAGTGGATATGGTGTCCGCCTAGCGATCGCAAGGTCAGGGGTTCGAACCCCACTGGGAGCGTTCCTTTGATCTCCCTCAAAGACACCAAGTACTGGTTATAGTCCCAGGAAACGGACTCGAGAGCGTTTATATAAGCCTGCGGCTTCGATGCAATCGAGATAAAATAAATAGGTTAAAACAAAATATTTGGCAATTGCTTCATCAAATGCAGTTATTGAATCCATATTTCAATAAAAATAATACTGTGTTCTTTTAAAATTCAAATAATTTTCATTTTGGCAAAAAAAGAAGTTTTTTCATATGAAGGATGTTAATATGCATTAAACACATTTATCATTAAAGTCATGTTACAGAATCGTGTATAGCTATCCGAAGTATAATTTGATGATCAACATTGATATGATTTTCATAAATAAACGTTTTGATTTTTGCCTGGGCACATTTAAGATCTTGTGATTATCAAAGAAAAAACAAGTTTGCGGGAGTTTATACCATACAGGTTAAAGGATATACCCATTAATATTAATTGCATTACCAAAATATTACATTTTGCAATATAAAAGTTATGCATAAATGCAATAAATAGGTGTTAGAGCAATAAACGAGCAATAACAGCAGATATTTTCTTATCAGGAGATACATTATTTATATGTTTGCTATAAACTAGCAATTAACAACACATGTTTTCTTATCTGTATATATTATGACTACATTATTAACTTTATAAATATTGCATATTGCATATTTCAAATAAGAACTTATTTGTTATTTAATCATTAATCATCACGAATAGTATAGCACTGTGGTACATTATGAAGCAGCGCATATTTTTGGGGGAATTCTGAAAGGTCTCTGTACAATTTAACAACCTCTCAAATTATAATTATAAAATAAAAATCATGAACGACAGTGTTGTGTCTGACATAGCCATATTTATTTGCTTTGACAATTGTACGTGCTGTGCAAATTCTAGTTAAATATTTGAAAACACACGTTAAGAAACAATAAGTTTTATGTGGGCATGGCATTTCTTGTTTTAAAATAAAAACGAGAGTTTCATGAGCACTTTAATTAGTTTAGTTTATTTTATTTAAGAGAAATGCATTTAACATCGCGGTAATTTGCGACAAGTTGCATAAAAACATGGTGCCTTACCGCGGGGCGGGGGTGTACCCCATTATCCAACTGTCAATTGAGCAAAACGCTCCTGTTATGCAATCACGGCACGTCGACGTAGGTGCAGCAACCAAAATGTCAATTAAGCTCAAATTTGACTATACACCATTTTTAAACAACAAAGCCAGTTAATGTTATCAGTTTCTTTAAAACCAGACACGAAACTGCAAAGTGGTACTTCAAACGCTGTGACGCTGGGAAAACCCCAAATGCAGTTTTCCCCACGCTGACACGTTGGACTAGCATGTGTCAGACAAGTTAGACTAGCCTGTATGAGACAAGTTAGACTGACCTGTGTCAGACACGTTGGACTAGCCTGTGTCAGACAAGTTGGACTAGCCTGTGTCAGACAAGTTGGAATAGCCTGTGTCTGACAAGTTGGACTTATCTGTGTCAGACAAGTTGGACTAGCCTGTGTCAGAAATGTTAGTCTAGCCTTTGTCAGAAAAGTTAGACTAGTCTGTGTCAGACAAGTTAGACTAGCCTGTGTCAGACAAGTTAGACTAGCCTGTGTCAGAAAAGTTGGACTAGCCTTTGTCAGACAAGTTGGACTAACCTGTGAAGGACAAGTTAAACTAGCCTGTGTCAGACAAGTTGGACTAGCCTGTGTCAGACAAGTTGGACTAGACTGTGTCAGACAAGTTAGACTAGCTTTCGTCAGTCAAGTTAGACTACCCTGTGTCAGACAAGTAAGACTAGCCTGTGTCAGACAAGTTACACTAGCCTGTGTCAGACAAATAAGACTAGCATGTGGCATTCAAGTTAGACTAGCCTGTGTCAGACAAGTTTGACTAGCTTGTGTCAGACAGGCTAGACAAGCCTGTGTCAGACAAGTTGGACTAGCCTGTGTCAGACAAGTTGGACTAGCCTTGTCAGACAAGTTAGACTAGCCTGTGTCAGAACTGTTAGACTAGCCTGTGTCAGACAAGTTGGACAAGCCTTTTTTAGACAAGTTAGACTAGCCTGTGTTAGAAAAGTAAGACTAGCCTGTGTCATACAAGTTAGACTAGCTTGTGTCAGACAAGTTTGACTAGCCTGTGTCAGACTAGTTAGACTAGCCTTTGTCAGACAAGTTGGACTAGCCTGTATCAGCGTGTGTCAAACAAATTAGACTAGCCTGTGTCAGACAAGTTAGACTAACCTGTGTCAGACAAGTTTGACTAGCCTGTGTCAGACAGGTTGGACTAGCCTGTGTCAGACAAGTTGGACTAGCCTGTGTCAAAAAGTTGGACTTGTCCTTTTATGATTGGGGTCGCTAATTGCTATCGATAGATTTATCGTGCTGAAATTAAAGCAAAATGCGGCCCAATCAAGTCAAAAGTTACTGTGTATAATACCACCTTCAGCCAATTGTATAAACGATTAAACCCCAAAGCAACCGCAAGATCACTGTAACTGTTGTTGTTCCTTAGCACTGGTTTCCACAAACAAAATTGATACTGATCTACCTTTTATTAATATGTTAAAACGATTAGGACAATGTTATGTGTGCAACATGCTTTAAATATTGAATTCTTAATTCGTAATTTAGGGTATGTAATAGTTTGCAAAAATGTGAAAACTTAGTCTTTAAACTGTGATCAAAAATATTAATCTTAACGCCATAAAAAAACTGTGTTGGATATTATACAGACCTCGTATGCAGCTATGGTAGGCGTAAACAGCTCTGTTAGACTGCATTTAAGATTTAAGGTGAACCAATTGCGAGTAAAAATCAGCATTTGCAAAGCTTAAACAATGTTCTTTTTCTGTACTCTTCACTATATATAAGGTACAGAAAGCTTAATGAACTAATTAATAAGTAGACTTATCAACTATGGATGACTTATATAAATATAGCTTAATTAAAAAATAATGTTAGTGAGGGTACGTCTATTAATTCGGCAATTTGAAACGAATGTAGTTATCGTGTTAAGTCCCCAATATTTAATGCTAAATGGCATTTACATAAAATACCTATTAGCTATTTAAATACAATTTGCAGTTAATTTGATACTCAATGCAAGTGCTTTCGTTCCAAAGAATTATTGTATGTGTATTTTACTCATTTTATATTTCAAATATAAAATCTATTTTGCAAAACGCAGTGTTGCAAAACGCACAATTGTTTTGCTTAAAACTTTATACGGCCAGGATTCGATAATAGATTTCGTGAAATTGTGTAAAAAAGCATGTTTTAGTTTCGTTTTCTTGTTGCAAAACGTTGACTGCAATTGCATGAAACTGTATTTCCCAGGGATTCGATTATGAATCTTATGACAACATATATGTTATATTATGCGTTCGTTTCGTTAAATTGCTACGTTGTACCATGCTTCGGTCCATGTAAATTAATGTGTCTCAAATATAGATATACCGAAATAGTTAGATCATCACGATAAATTAATGAGTTTTGCGTTTTAATGCGTAAACATCATAACCATACAGATCCTTTTAAAGCCCCATTAACACTCAAAATCAACGAATTTTTCGTAAATTATTTATTTAAATAAAGTAAACCCATAAAAAATCAGTGTTCCTTATATAATATCATATAATAGCCAAAATTTCAACGATAGATGTGGTCTGGTAACATTGTATCTTGTAAAATTTATGTGACCTAGCTGACCTCTGTCTTTTGTTTTAAAGATAAAATCTAAATATTTTACATTTTATCCACTGTAAAATAGATCACCATGTGAGCGTTCTGATCGGTTGATGGCGAAACCGGCCCAAATTCAAACCCACCCAGCAAAACATCCACACATTCAAACCGACCTCAATCTGTAAAACTCAGCCCCAGTCATATCTGGCCACATTCAAAACCGATCATAACATGTCAAAACCTGAAGTTAAATGTTATACAAGAACATAATTAATTAAAAATATTAAATGACCAATATTAAAGAAAAAAAAAAAAAACACGATCCTTAAAATGTTTTTATCTAAGTCGCCATGGCGATCTAGTTTAAGACGCAAATAAGTTTTTTTAAAGATTGAGGCAAAAATGTCGCTCCTTAAGTATTAAATTAGTTTGTCTTATATTTGACCTGGTGATCTGGTTTTTAAACGTATATGTTCTAGATTCAAACCTGGCCTAGATAGTGTCAAGATAAATATTCTTACCAAGATTCATCAGGTTTTAGTTATAAATGTGGCTTCTACCTTGTTTACAAGGTTCTATAAAGGCTTGATCTGGTGCCCTAGCGTTTTGAAGCACGTAAAAACAATTATAATGTGGTGTAGACTTTGGTAAGGGAAACATTCTGGCAAAGCTTTATTAGGATCGAGTTAAAATGTGGCTTATAGAGAGGCAGCAAGGATTTTAAACATTTGACCTGATGCCCTTCTTTTTGAACACACGTGTTAAAAATTTCAAAATTATCCTAGTTCTCATTAAAAGACCGTTATATATGTGGCTTCTAGAATGGTACCGCAGTACTTCCTAAAATTATAATTTATTGCCGGCCAGGAGGTCCTATAATCATGCATCCTATGTCGGTCCGGACTGATCATTTCCGGCCCAAAAAAGGAAATGATGAAGAATGACAAAAATGAGATTTTTTAACACTATTTGACTATTATTATAATAATAAACTATTTTATATCAATATTCATACATTTCACTAACAAATAATGAAACTTCCTCTTAATAAAATAATGTACTTCTGAGAGCTTCGCTTCATTTATGCCATTGAGAGCAAGTTAATAGTTAAATTATATATTTGTTTCTGTTTATGTAATTTCCCTTTTAACCCCTCTGTTGATGTTGACAGTTCGCGTGAAGGTCACAATGAATTTCGTTTATTCCCTGATTGCTTACGAATAAATCCGTTAAAACGGAAACTAAATTGCACATGTTTGTCAATGTTTATTTTCTCCCTTTGCGAAATGTACTCATATAGTGATGACATAGTGTGTTATTTGTTTGGCGACGCAGCAAAAAATGTTTGGATACCGTATATACACTTACGTCATTCAGAAAATGCAACCAATGAACAACGTTTTTCATTCTTGGAGTATTCATTGATAATTTGGCAATATCTTACTTTTTCTTGAAACTTTTCTGAAAATAGCTTATGGAATTCCAAATTTCGCCGTAATCTTATCACCGGACACGAGGTCCTGCAATATAAGAATCATTTCCGGATTTTCCAATGCATTATCGGAAAAATCCGACGACCGACTGTATTTGGGATCGACTGTGGTACCTAGTTTTTTTTTAAGATTTAACCCGTTCAACTAGTGTTTTCGTGCATGACCCAAATTTAAAATTCAGCCTAGAATTGTAAACATAAACACAGTTTCATCAAGATTAAATAAGCAATGTGGCCTCTAGAGTGTTATCGAAACAAAAAATGACGACGCTTACCGAACAATGCACAGCACCAGACGCCGGAAATAGCTTTCACAAAAGCGCACATTGAGTCCTTTATGCATAGGTGAGCTTAAATGCATTAGAACAAATATAACTATACTTGTTGTATACTCATTTCTGCCATAGAAGTGTTTCAACTTCCTCAAGATGTTTTGTGAGGAAATATGACATTTTTCACATCACCACTAAATGAAATAATATGTGATTGGGGTTATTTTGCTCCATGTGTGTATTTACATGTCCATATAAGTCATTGTACAATCTGAGTGCAGTCAGCATTTGAATACATTTATCATAAATGATGTTCACTATCTACAGTTGACAAAAAAAAGAACCATATGCAGTCCACATAATTATCATATTTCACCTGTTAATCTTGTCTATTAGAAAGGTTTTGACGAAATTCGAATATATGTTGCAATGAACGTAAAACTGTCTTTCCTGTCAATCAGGTCTATATCTGATGCATTTACTTCACGCACAACCATTGATATGTAATTAAATTTATCTTATTACAATCTAAGTTGCCACAAAAAGATTTCCGCAACCAAACTTAATGAACAATTACGCGTGAGTTTACAATGTGCAACGTCGCAACACATATGACTAATAAGCAGGGCGCCTATCGGGAAACTAAAAACCTGAGCTCCATTAAATATAAACATTAACATAAAATATATAATCCTTCCAAAAACAACTCGTATCAAAATCAAAACCAACTCAATGGAAGTGTTTATGTCTTATAAAACAAGATCTAACCTCTCTGTTTGCGTTAAGGCAATTATAATCTATTTGCTACAATTTTACATTTGAAAAATAGGTCTGCGAGATATCGATTCTCATTAATTAAATGTAAAAATGATGCACACAGAAATACATAAATTTAGTTAGAAAAAAAAACAAATCAAGACGGATTCGGATTTTGTAATTTATAGATAACACGACAAGTTATTGTGAGATATAGGCTAAATGCCAACGCGTAATGCACGAGTTTGTATACACATGCTAAGTTTAATTGCACGGAAATTTTTTATATAAGCAAAGCGATTGTGACACAATTATAACGAGCATGAAGCTTATATAAATCATACTATTTTACACTTTGTAGCTAACACCAATTCATATTAGGTAGTAAAATTACACTGAACCCTTTATTCGTCTTGATATTACTATTAAAATGTCATTACATTTGCTTAATGTGTAAGTCTACAATATTACTGAGCATGTTAGCAAGCCGGCAAATGTAGTATGTCCCATCGTCTAGCGAATGCATAAGGCATTAAACATGCTACATTATACATGTATGACTGATTTCCATATGTCAGCAATATTGAAAACTTCACACACTTTTGAGGTAACAAAACGACCGTACAGAAGAAACAATCCTGTAGGCATAGTCGCCAACTACACCCGGGAGCATACATGTACTGTAACATTCATATGTATACATAAATACATATAACAGTAATTGATTTGATATTAAAACATACTATTTGGCGCCTCTGCTTATAAAGACAAACCTTCATAATTGCACCTTGTTTATAAACTCATTATATCGGCCGAATTGTGTTCTGCGTTTAAGCCCATCAATGTATTCGTCTTGACGGCCTCTGACACTGTTTGCAGTGTGTAGCAAACACTTAGCAAGACCTGCATTTTGGTGATAAGTTTACAAGAAAGATATGCGTCAAGTATATAATTTACACAATTTAAAAAATACAACAATTACATTAAAACATACATTAAATAGAAGTCCTAAATAATAACCTTTTTGTCTGCCCATTGCAAAACAATGTCGTCTATTTCATATAGATCGTTATACTTCAGTGAGGCGCCAAATGATTCAATTAAAAACTGTTTTCTGATATGAAAAATGTTAATTTTAAAATCAGCCGTCATGCGCATAAACAATTTAAAAACATCCATACTTAGTCTCTATGGCTACTGGTAAACGAACTTTAAAATGAATGCAAAACTGCGTATCTGCACACAATACTACACTCCGTATTATCTGAAACAATGCATGAATTTAATGTTTTAAAACTACAAATGTCGGCAATAGAAGTGAAGTTTATGGGACTTGTTCAAGCACAATTTCTTTAAGTTAATGATGTAAAGAAATCCGCAAAGTGTTTTTCTACGATACGATCTCAAAGCGTCCATACGTTAAATCGAATACATTTGCATATGGAGAACTTATTAAATCTGACGAAATACATTATAATTTACATATACACTTAACATAATCAGATAATAATTTATGGTCGGGAGGAAAATTTCTTAAAATTAATGAGGATTCAGTAATACTTTTAGGGCCAAATGCTGTATAACTTCATTTAATTTCAAGCATCGACAATACTTGACAACCGCTTTCTGCCTCTTTAGATTTTTAAACATACTTTCCATCATCATCATTTCCTTGAACGGCCTTGCCATTGGGGGGAATGAGAGACGACAATATAGTAATCATCCGCCAGTCAGGTCTTTTGTTGGCTTCTATGAGAAGCTCGTTCATGGGAAGGGATGTCCACTGTTTCGCATTTTCCATCCAGCTTTTCTTATTACGACCTCGACGGCGACTCACTCTAGGGTTCCCAGGAGCACAGTCTTGCACAGTTTACCGTGCTTTGTAACGTGTCCAAACCAAGCCAAATGTCGTCCCTATGAGGGGATCTTGTGGGTCAACAAGTGTTGCTATCATGTCTCGGACGTGCTCTTTAATCTTGTGCTCCAAGTAGGAGATGCGGAGCTGTCTTCGAAAGGACTTTTGTTCAAAGGCCTGTGTCCGCGTGAAGCGTCCAGGTCTCGCAGCCGTTCAATAGGATTGCGATTTTTTGGGAGTTGTGGAACCTGTACTTGGAGGGGCAGCTGAGCGAGATGCGTGTCGATAATCTGATCAGTCTACCCATCGCTACAGTTGCCATGGAAATTCTTTGTCTGACCTCAGCAGTGCTGGTACCATCATTGGATAGGGTTGCTCCTAAGAACTTGAAGCTCGTCACTTCTTCCAGTTTCTCGCCATTCATGGTGATGTCTGCACTGGTGTTGTTCGTGCTATTCACCGGGATCTTCGACTTCTCTGTGCTGACCTCCTTTCCGTATGCTATTTCTCTTTCGTAGAGCTTGTTGGTGAGGTCTTGGAGTTCCATACTGGTACCACACATGAGGTCAATGCCATCAGCGACACTCAAGTTGGAGATTGGTCTGCCACCGATCCTGATGGAGGTGTTGTGATCTTTTACGGGACGGGGGAGAGCAGACAACCCTGACGAACGCCCAACTGATGTACTGCTTAAATCACCCCTCTGTCCATTTAGAAGTACGGCAATAGTGGCGTTTCCGGAGAGTTATTGGAGGACCTTCACCAGCCTTTCGGTAATAGTGAACACTCTCAGAACCTGCCATAGGCTATCATGACCCACGCGGTCGATAGTCGTCTTAATGTCGATGAAGTTGTTGAAGAGCTCACGTTGGTGTTGCGGGTGTTAGGTCGGGGGATGACCAGAGACTGAATCCAGTCCTTGGTCCACTTCTTCTCCTCCAAGATCTTCTGGCATAATACCATAATTGCTTCAGTCGTTGCCACTCCTCCATGTGTAATCAGTTCAGAAGGAACGTTGTTCACTCCTGGATATTGCCCTGCCTTCAGACTGCCCACCGTCTCCTCCACCTCTGCCCTTAGTACGGACTGACACGCGTGGTCCGCTTCTGGTCTGAAATCATTCTGAAGAAGAGGTCTGGTTCAAGGGGGTAGTTGTAGAGGTCGCTGCAGTATTCACTCCACCTGTTCAAGACTGCGGCGCTCTCAGTGAGGAGGTTCCCGTCAGCGTATTCTATAAAACTCGCCTTGAGCTTACTGGTCTTTTAAGTGTCTTGAGGGTGCTGTAGGCATTCGTTCTGCTGCCTGTGGTAATCCCTTTGTGAATGTTGATACATTTATCCTCAATCCACTCCCCCTTTGGCCTATTTCATCTTCTTCCTCAACTCCCTGTTTGCTTTATGGTATTGTGTCCTAGACTCCTGGCTGGTGTACTTTTCATGCCTCAGCTCTCTTCTCTTGTCACAGGGGTCCATGATCTCGACTGTCACAAATGGCTTGATCTTCCGTCTCTGTTTTCCAATAACTTCTTCAGCCGAGTAGAGTAGGGCTTCCTAGATAATGTTGGTGATGGTGTCATGGCATTGTGTACGCTTTTCTGGGCTGCAAACTTACCGCCTATCTGTACTTGAAATGCCTATGCTATCTCTGGGTCTTTTAATTTTCCCTAGTCAAATCTAATGCGAGGGTTCTTGGTGATGCACTTGTTCTTTATACATATGTATAAAGTATTCTTTATACATACTTTACATATGTTACTGTAATAAGTTAAAGATACATTATAAACTACATGGTACAATACAACTTACATGTGATGAAAAAAGTAGTTTGTATAACATGTCCTGTAAAGTTTTCAAGCATCAAGAATGTATGAAAACTGTTAGATATGCCAACTTTGGAGAAATCAAGGGCCATAACTAACCGTTTCCGTGACAGTTTGGTTGATTGTAAACTTGATTGTCGTTTTGAGGATAATTGCAAAAAATAGGCCTTTCCTTCAAGTAGTTTTATCCCCTTGCGTAATCATGAGTAATGTTCCCAATCACTTCAGGTGATTTTAATAATGTTTGGTGTATCTGACGGACACACATAAGTATCAATGAATACATGAGAAAGCTTGTATATAATATATATGTATGACTTCGAGTCTTAAAATAGATGAATATTGTAACCTCGAATAAAAAAAAAGTTTTATCTTATTGTTGTAATTCAACAGAGCATTCGTTCACATGATTTGTTTCTTGATTAACTCATTTATGCCTAGTGGACTCTCCCATCCTTCTAAATTGGATCAATTTATTTCCAAAATTAGGGATGTCTAGTATATTTATTGCTATTTATAGAATATTTCTTACAGACATACCTTTTAGCAATCAGCGCAGACCCTGACGAGGCGCCGCATCACGCTGTTTGCCAAGGCATCTTTTTAAGACGTTAGACATAAATGTGTTAACTTGAATTATACAAATACAATAGAAAACTAAAATAGTCATTTTTATTAACATGAATACAAATCGAACTTTTATAATTTCACTTATTTATTTGGAATCCATAAATCTTAATTTTCAGCAAAACAGCACCGGTGCAAAGCAATCTATCCCCGTTCCTTCGGAGCGTATGCGAGGGGGGGGGCATAATCATTTATCATGTACGAAATTCTCTGAAATCAGCAACCTACAAGCTGTTTTACTTCCGAATTTGACTTGTTAACGTTATTTTTAATCCATTATAAATGATAAAGTTTCAGTCCAGACAGGCAATCTGTTTTATGGCCCTTTTTGGATGTTGACCTTTAAGTTTTACATTGACTTTTGAGGTAAAAAGACAGGTGTTACACGCGACACTCCGTCTCCTCATGGTGGCCATTTGTGGTAAGATATTTTCAACATAAATTTTATGTTGAAAGGTAAAGTTAAAGTTTGGACAAGCTGCTGTATGGCCAAATTTGACCTTTGAGGTAAAGTTATAGGTGTCACAAGCGACACGTCGTTTTATGATAGTTGACATTTGTTCCAAGTTTAAAAAAAACAACAATATATGAAAAAGTTATGGCTGAGACAGGACTTTTCGGACTGGTTCGAAACCCGCTGGGGACTAACTGCTTCATTTGTTTCTTTCATAAATTATATTCTTGTAGTTATAAAGGATCACTACAGTTCCGTTGTACAAATCTAGCACATTTAGGGCCTTTACTGACACACTAAAACAATACCCCAATCTGCGAATAAGTCCCTTTTTACTCTGAGAGCTATGGGCACTGATGCTGTTTGCGACACGTTGTCTTAAAAGTGTTATCATTTTCGGCAATTTATTTTTAAGTTGCCTGATTAATCCTGAAGTTACAGCCCCGGCAGGATATCGAGACATACGGACACACAAATGTACAAACACGAGCATTGTTTAATGCTGTGAATAATAAGGTTAATGGCATAACGTGAGTATTTAATTCTTTGCCAACAGTATTTTACCTATAAAGTAAAGCAATTAAAAAAGACAATACAAACACTGAAATACCGCTGACTTTTAAACTAACTAATTATAGCCAGCATGCGTCACATCTATTAGCTTTTAAATAAAGGTGGTAAATAGGTGGTTGATATGTTATTCTTAATGCCACAGTGACATTTTAAGATGTTATAATCAGTTGTATGATATGCGCAGCGCCTACTAGGCTTCAAAACCCTCGAGCACCATATATAGCATCCTTAAAATATATTAAATCTTCCCTTGTCGAAAACATATTTATTCCGAAAGCAATTAACTTCAACATTGTATTACCACTCTTTATCATCATATCGTATTCAAATCTTAACTATGTTGACGTATGCAATGATTACTGTTAATTATAGTTACACAAATTGCTTTTCCATAAAAACTCTTAATGTGAATTAAGTAACCGTGGGAATTTATGTTTCTTCGCAAGATGAATAACCTGTTTGAAGTGTGTAGTTTACATCTATTTAACACTTAAATCCACCAAATGCCGGATGAAGACGAATCCCACACATAGATAACTTAAATTAAATTACACATGTGTATCATATTGATAAACATAGTGCCTCTTATACTTTACATTTATTGCAAAAATGATTACCAATATCATGTTTTAAGTTTTGTTTCCATTATGCGCACCATGGAAAATGATATATAACGTATCAATGTATTATCATCTAACGTGATTGCCTTACGCGCGCGTGTTTACATTTTAATATATAAACCCGAGCTACATATGTATATAGTAGTAGTAGTAGTAGTAGTATTAGTAGTAGTAGTAGTAGTAGTAGTAGTAGTAGTAGTAGTAGTAGTAGTAGTAGCAGTCGGGTAACACATCTTTGTCACAGTATCTGTTTTTCGTCCATAGTTTATTTTTCAAATTGTACTATCTAATATTTGTATATTTTAAAAATAGAAAATAGTGTAAATCATAGAACGAAATATCATGGTTTACGATTCCGATATATCATCCCACATTGCAACTTCACTTACAAATTCACAACAAATGAACGTTTCCTATTAGTTAATGGGCGTTTTTGATTTTAAATGGATTACATTTTCCGCCAATCTGTGCGTAGCGTCTCGCGTTATGCACGTGCACCTGTCTTTACAAATCGAAAACCTAACCAACACTTAACAGTCAAACACGAGAGATCAGCCAACATACTCATAAACATGATTCGAGGACTAATTGTTGTTGGCTTCCTGCTGGGAGGCGAAATGTTGTGTGCTGCGCAAAACCGGGTTGAAAACCAGAATAGTGTTCTCATACGCGACGCTCTTGCAAGGATTGTTGCGTTGGAGAAACAATTACAAGGTACCTATTTAGCTTCATTTTAGACACTGCTACTTATTGGTATGTCTCACTTATTCGTGTTAGCTTAGGTTTGAAGGTTTAAAACCTTTTAGGGATATTCGAAATTTTATTATGAATATTAACAGCCATAGGGCTTTTTAAAACATTTAAACTGGTATCATTTCATCATGATGAAAATGACGTTCATGTTATACAAAAACGCATTTTGTTAAGACATTCTTCAGCTCGATATTGCCAAAAACAAATACAGACATTTACAAATTTTATAGTTTAAGCTTTGTATGTTGGAAGCATGATACAATGAGAACCTTTATTCTATTAAAAACAATTTTACATATTAAATATATCCGTAACTGATGCCCTATTGAACGCTATAATCCACATAAATCTATTCATACAATACGTGAATTTTTTCATAGCTGTTTGGAACAATATTAGAGGATGAAATATTTGTCAAATAAAACACTCATTTGTCTTTGATATTCTATGTACTTTTAAAGGTCACATATTGCTTTAACTGTCCGTGCTTTATAACAGTAATACTATATTGTGATAATTTCTGTACAATAAAGTTTTGATTGCAGTTTTAAAAATATTAAACTGGAAACAAACTGCAGCAACTATAACAATATACGTTTCAGGTACCCCAACGACCATCCCGCCAACACAACGTAGTTCGTCAACGTACGTTCACTGGGGCATGAAAACGTGTCCGAACGTGACAGCTACGACGATGGTTTATAGCGGACAAGCAGCCGGTGGACACTATACCCACACTGGCTCTGGTGAATACATCTGCTTTCCAACCGATCCAGAGTTTGACGAATACAATCAAATCTACGATCACGCTAGATCCCTGATGTATGGAGCTGAGTACGAAACATACGAAAATCCTCCGGCTTTTGCAAATCGCTTCCAGGCAGACGTACCGTGCTCTGTTTGTCTTGCACGCGGGAAGACAACCTTAATGATACCAGGCCGTACAACGTGCTACAGCGGTTGGACCAAAGAGTACCAGGGATACCTGATGGGGGCGCATTATACGCATAATGGGAAAGGATATGTATGCATGACTAAAAACGCAGAGGCGCTGCATGGCACCTATACCGACTTGAATGGAGCTCTGTTCTACTTCGTAGAAGGTCGGTGTGGTGCATTGCAATGTCCTCCGTTTATTGATGGAGCAGAAATAGCCTGCGTCGTTTGTTCGACAACAAGATAAATGTTAATATGATAAATGCAATACAACACATTTTCATTTATTTATATTAACGAACTTGTTTTAAATAAAAATTGTTTTTTTCATTTACCGCAAGAAAAATATATACTTTGGCTTACTTACTTAAAATAGTTTATCCATATATGAATTGTTTAATAGAGAAAACAGCAATAACAACAATTGCTTCTGCATGTGTGTGCATATTTAAACACCATTATTCGTCGGACACTAATTTTCTTTTTCTTCTCTCGGATACCTTTGCAAAATTACTAAACAATTAATGGTAACTGTATTGTAAATAAATATACATACATATGATCATATATCTTTTGTTTGTGTTTTAATTTGGCTAAGCACATGACAAATGATCTAGCAGTAGAACTGTTTAATTTCCAATAGCAGCTAATTTATATTTATTTGTGAACATTTGAACAAATACTTTACCGACTATGATTCGTAAACTTGTAAACTAATGTTATACACACACGAGCAAATTATCTACGGCTGAACGATTTTGGTTAGTGGAGTATTTAGACAAATTTACGTTGTTTTCATAATCATTTAGTGCGTCGAAAGCATTATATCGACATTCCCATTAATATATGCTAAGATCTCGTTTTGTTTTAAGTGGTTTTGTCTTAATTACAATCTGGGGTTTTGTTGAAATTTATACATTTGTTACTGAAATAATATAAATTATATTAAATCATTTAAGTTGTATGCTGTTTATGTAATTTATAAACAATATGTGCTCCGGGTGTCAATTGTTCAAAGATAAATGGCATGCGTTTGCACTCAGGTTATAACTATGCCACTTTGATACTAGGTTAAGCGTCGTTTGACTTTTTGACACTCACAACCCAGGAGAAAAAAGAGGGTATAACTTGTGTTTAATTCTTCCTCGTGGCATTTATATTTAAAAAAAAACAAGCAGAACAACTCCTATGTTTATGTACAGCTAGGTCAATGATTAATTTTGACCGTATAAAAAACATTTGCAAACATGTGGGAGCACATATAAAACAACACAAATTAACTTAAAATCACTTTTTGCTAGGCCAGATTTGTGATTTTGTTAAAGTTGTTTAACGGGAGCGCCGTTTCTAATATTCCGAAATGTGAATAAAAAGTGTTGTTTTATAATTTATTTTAATATCGGAAATAGAACCGATCTGGAAAATCACAGTTTAGTGCGATCTTTTTTTTCCTGGCAAACCCACGTTTTGAGATCTAGGCGAATATCTTATATACAGCTTACGTCTATAGATCGGGAACCAGTATCACCTCTGTGCATATAATATTCTGGTTATTTCTTTTTCCAATTTCGATAACACAATTTACGTCTTTCCATTTCCAACAATATCATTTGCATTACCAATAACACTTCTTAAGTAAGCCCACATTTGAAAATATCATGCCAGTTTGTATCGATCGATGTTTGTTTAATCCCGCCTACTCTGAAAACTACGTTTGTGTAGGTGTGGAATGTCGCTTATGTCGTTGAAATGTAAACAAGCTAAGGGTTTCTATTTTATTTTAAATACTTTACAAGTAGTATGTCTTTCAACAAAACACAAGTTATTAAAAATATATACAAAGATTGCCAATATTTATTAAATGAGAATTAACCAATGACAAAATCTAACAAATACAATTTGTTCCGCTATTATTATTTGTTTCGACGAACGAAACGGATTAAAAACTTAAACAGAAACATTAACATGTAATTAAACTTAAGCAACTAGACTAAACATGCATTTCATTAAAGTAAATAATGATATCAGAATTTTTTAATTTTCGAAATTGATTGGAATTTGCAGAGTGAATATGAAAGTTAACATGTAATTGTGATGTCGAAAACACGAAAGATATCTTAAAACGCTTTAAACATTTTAAAACAGCATCTATTACCATTTTATATCACAAAATGTAAAATGAAATACCTACATTTCATCTTGTGCATGTTTATATTTGTCGATAAGAAAAGAAAATGGTGAGGAATATGAAACAACTTCACTCAGATACTGTGTATCTAGTATTGATAGGAACTGCAGATAAATCACTATCAATTCACCATTTCTACGGGTGAGCGCCAAATGATTTTCAAGGTTAAGAGAAATATTTGCTGTAAAACCAAAAAATACTAAATAATAAGCTTGGTTTAAAACTGATATTTAAAAAAAAAAAAAAAGACCGCATAATTGTTAAACTGACAAAATCTATGAATCGAAATCATACATTACACAAAAATACCCAGAATAATTTCGAAATCATTAAAAATGATTGAATATTCATTTTTTTTTTAAACTTCCTTTAGTCTAATATAACTAAACAAACGTTAAAGATGGCAAAACAAGCGAGGGTACTTCGGCCCCAACAATATAGCAGCATAACATTGAAAAAGATTTCTTATGCATGAGAAGTGTTGAGGAACACTAAAAGTACGGTAACAAATACAATTCCGGATTTGTATAAAAGATATACTGAGAGACAAATATTAACAATTTATTTTTGTATAAGATTATATCAACATTCATAACTAAAAACAATTAAACTAATTTCCTTCACATTTCCATTCTTTTAAATAGTAAGGCAAACATGTTAATATCATTCACAATGCATTTAAATTGTTAAAGTTAAATTCTTACATACTTACTTAATATGCTTTGTGAATACCTACACTGCTTAATAAAACATGAACATTTCAACGTTAAAGTGTCTAAATTGTGCATGAAAATGTTATCTGTCGCCACGACTTTAACTTAACAGAACATATCTGTTCACACTGGTCGTCAACCTGAAAATGAAATAAACAATCATTCAGAATACAAACACCAGCAAACAGCAATTGCACGACTGTTAAGAAATAAAAATGTAAAATTTATTAGTTATATATTTATTATAATTTACATTTCTTAGATTCGAAGATAAAACAAAAAGAACATAATACGTCAAAACTAACTCTCAAACGTGAATTTGTCACAAAGAAGTGGTTTTACCTTTAAAAACAATGAATAAGATGGGGTAATGTGAGGCTCCTCCGGGATGCAGAGGGTGGCGAATATCTTGAGTTGGTCGAGATAAAGACATCAACTCGGGCTTATGTAAATAACCAGGCTTGACTTTTTCCGCAGAGAATTTTGGCGAATGATCATGACCCATCAAGATGTGTGATCACAGCTTACATATTCGTTGTCACTGCAATTGAAATAAGAAAAAATATATAAAACATTACAAAAACAATATGAGATAAACTGTCAAAATAGTATTTTCCCGATAACTTCCTCATAACGCAGCTTGAAAATATTACAGCATCGATAAAGTTTTGTTTATAAAACCATAAACAGTAGAGTTAGCGATGACAGGTGGCGCGAGATTCAGCAGGTGCCCGTTTTTGACGTCATTTTGATAGTAGACTGTGAGCAATTATCGCTCATTGCACAAAACTACCGGCAAACTACCGGCAAGAATCTGCGATATGTTTGATGAAACGCATTTAAAAAAATATCGCAATCGCAGGTATAAGATCAGCAATCGGCGATCGGCGATGATATCGCATCGCAAATTTTGATGAAACGGGGCCGTGTTCCGCAAAGTTGCGATTAATAGCGATTGCGTTTTTAACCGTTTTAAACCGTTTTAAAGCGTTTGTTTGCGATTGTTTGCGCTGATTTCATTGCACATGCGTATCGATGAAAACCGATGAAAAGGCGGGGCTTATGTGCACTATATGTAGAGTTGTTGTTTTTTTTGTTTTTTATCGAGTGCACCGGGATTGTCTCCCATATGGCCATCGCCCCCAGAAAGACGTATTAGTTGGT
>VMBQ01006144.1:47017-57058 GCA_007657795.1 Dreissena rostriformis | reverse complement strand
TTCTAAATACGTTTTCCATTATGTGAAAGGCAGGACAATTTTAACCGGGGAAATAAAGGGACTTCTTAACACTTTTTTGTACTTTTTGTTAGTGTCATTTAATATATTTATTAACACCACTATAATCATTAAAAAAGTCTTAAATATATTTAAGAGCAAGAAAAAGATTCGTGCCAGTCATGCAGTTCGAACCCTTGAGCTCAAGTAATCTTAAAGGACGCTCAACTCTGCACCAAGGTGGCTTCTAATACAATAGGTCGCCAATGGGACGAAATTACATGAAGTTCATTACAGCCCTGAGACATTCAGTAATAGATTATCGATCGAGTAGACATCGCTCGATTAACTGACAACAACAACTCATCATGTTTAGTTCAATATTATCAAGCATCTACCACCAAAACCATTAGACAGTTTTAAAAGTAAGAAAGCAAAGCCACATTCAACTAGTTTAATTGAAATTGAAATTTATAGAGACACATAACTGCGGTTCCGCATAATTTATACAGTCATCACGTTTTAATACGTAAACTTGAATAACTGGTACGCACGGTACGGTAAATACTGCTTCAATCAAAGGAGACCGTTATTACGTTAATGGATAAGATACCATCGGACTTACATATGTATTGAAGGTATGTGGGTGTATGTTTTCTTGCTTTTTAAATGATTACAAGTTGTGACTTGATAACCTGAATTTCTAATCAGAAAATACACCAATTAAGACGATGACGATCTCTGGCGTTCAGGACACAATATGGATCCCGGAAAAAAACGGCTTTAATGCATTTGGGTAAAGTGTCATCCCAGATTCTCAGCGAAAATCCTGTTTAGGCATGAACGTGTCGTCCGAGATTAGCATGTGCGGACTCACAACCTCTCCAACTCGTTCAAGTATGCAATAATAAAATACCGCATCGCCCTGCTTTTGTCTCCGTTTCAATCACAATCACTACCGGATTTTTATAGTTGCAAAAAAAGCCTATGTTGTTTATCATACTTGTGTCTTTTGTCTAAGGTAGTTGACTGTAATATAACCTTTTATATTTAAAAACATTTTGATAAGGAATTCGTCGATACGACTCTAGATAATTGTTCCCTTTATTGTCAAAGGACCTTGCAAATAAGCCGCAAGGGTCAAGGCAAGGTGAAGACCGCAGTTGAAAACTCTTAATTTTTCACCGTTTAGGACAATAAGGACTCGGGTTGCACTTTGTTGAAGACTTAAAAGGCTATGGTAAAAAGTTAAGATAATTGGTCAATTGCGATAAAAAGTATTATGTAAAATGAAATATAAAACTCTCGAAATAAAGTCACTTGAAAATTATCTTGTCCCGTCTTCGGTTTCCGATAATTACTGTCAACGCTTTTCGCGGTCAATAAACCTCTCGGTTCTTGCCTATACACAATCCGTGTCGATTGTATCATGTACTGACCGGAAGTCTCAAACGCCTGTTCAAAAGTTCATGTGCCAGGGAACAATTGTTGTTGAAAATTTGAGTCACAGCAACATAATCGTCCTTAACTTCTACTATTCCAAAACTCTGAGATTTGGTTTAAAAGTCGCTGAATAGAGTCCGTCCGTTGAACGTGCAATTATACAACACTGTTTGTGTATGAACTGAAACATGAAAAACAATCATATCTTCATCTGTCATTTTGCAGTGACGTTTGCAACGCAATAACCTATTTTTCTGATTTAAGCTAAGTTTGTTAATCACGTTATTGCGTTTGTGAAGTTTTTTATGAATATAAAACACAATGGCGTGGGAATGTTGAGAATTGCTTCCTTTAACTCTCACATTTTTTTTTTAATCTTAGGTCTATTACTTGGTTAATGGCCCGTGTAATGTATTGCCAGCAATAATACATTTATCAATATTATAACAAATATACATCAATAGCCTCACCACTAACTGTTAATACGTTAAAATTTCCGTTGCCAAAATTATTGCAATTAAGGACAATTTATGTCAAATCTCATTTATAATAGATCTATAGCATGACATATAACTAGCGCGCATCGCTTGATGATTTGAAACACAGCTGTTGATTTTTCAGTTGAATTAGTAATTGAAGGAAATAAATTACATTCTGCCCTTTGCATAACATCAGAAAAGACTTATTTCATTTGTATCAGCATCTTAAGACACGGTTAAAAATGTGTTGATTTCATTAAAGTTAACTTTTTGGAAATGTGTTATAATTATTGGTTTTTAAAGCTTTTAAATTGAGAGCTGACAAATATTATCAATAGTTTCTCTCCATGTACTTTCATTTATTTATCTACGTAATATAAACATTCAACATACGATAGAGTGTATACAAATTTGTTGTATAACTACAACTTTCTGAAAAGATTTTGATCTTGGTTATGTTAACAATTCTGTACGTCATTGACCATCTGTGAATATATTGTGTTGTAATATGTGTGTACTCATGGGCTTAAAGCCTAATGTTTGTTGAAATAAACGCTAATTGTCCCAACCCAGATCATGACAGAAACTGTTAATGCGTGTGCGGACTCCATGACGGTTATAAAGGTTGGCACTTTATTCTGACATTAAACGTCTTACAAAAACTTCATAAATGGTGTTTGTAACGATGGTAGGAAAAGGGCAAACCTGTTGTTAAAATATTCAATCGACGGGAAATTCCATTTATCACTAAAACATGGATTTTTTGTTTCAATATGCTGGCTGTTTTTGACAGATTTGAATTGTCATATTAACAAGTTCTTACTCTTTACAATATTATCAATACCAATGGCAACGAATATCATATTGTATAACTCAGAAAAAAAAGATAGATTTGAATAAACATGACATGGACTGGGATTTCGTTAAAACGACCGCATTAACAACGCTGTTTCCTGTTGTTTTTTTTTGCTTTATTTAATTTCTAAAACCAATTAATTACACAGTTCCATTACCTAACATCAAATTCTTTGTTTTTTAATAAACCATTGACATAACATAGGATCTGACATGAGTTGTCATATCACAGCTCTACCATTTTGTATTAAACGAGTTCAGGAATTTTGTTAGTAAGCAAGCCTTTGGCTTACTAACGAATTTCCTGGACGAGTTTAATAAAATGTGGTATGATATGACAACGAGTGTCAGATCTTTTTTATCACATGCTTTTAAACTAAATAAAATACATCTTAATTGACCAAACAAATGCGATTGGTTAGTTATTGATTCTGTAGCCAATGAAAACGCTTAAGAATGTTGTATTACACATGTGTAATATAAAAAAATACGTAATGTCTGTATTACATTGAAAACAAGGTATAGCATGTGATAAATTGATATTTTAAACATGTGTATCGGAAGATCTATAAAATGAAAGTGTTTCTATTTCGTGGCATCTTAGATATATCGCACATATTCGTCAATGCCGACACTGCTGACCTAATGAGTAAATTGTAAGACATTATTTAAATTTTGCTATTTTCCTTTTAAACAAGAAAACTTTTTTCCGATCGCAAATTGTACCCACATTGCCATGTTCAATGTTTGACCTTTTTTTATAATTGTGTTAGACCAGACACTACAAATCCATAAATTCGATAAACAGTCAATTTACCAAATACTACTGAAAACATTTTTGTAAATATATTCAAATTACAAGACTTAACATTGTACGGAACTTTATTTCTAAATTTAAATGTTCTGATTTATAATCATAATTGTTTTGATGCGAACGTTGCAACTGTATTGATATAAAACAGCATTTTCGTTAGACTCATCAGGCTCAATACTGTTGGATAAAAAAAAATGGCGTATGATTTTGAGATTGCTTCTATCAAGTTTGTATCTGCCACTTTTATGTATGGTGCGGGAAAAATATTAATATCAGCTGACAATTAATTTTCACGATGTCTGAATTTATAATAGATACACTCGTAACTACGCTCCCTTAACTTCATAGTTTTGATTGATCAATTATAACTTATTATGATTTAATTTAGGGTCATTATTCGTCAGGTAAAATACAGAATTTGACTCGATATACTATATAAACACATCACGAAATGATTTAGTAAATGATTTGTAACTTCCAACTGACTAATATTTTTTCAAAAATGTTGTTCTTCTGCACAAACGCTGACGTTAGTATTTTTAAATATTAAATCGACATTTTACTCAAATATTCGAATTTGAGCATTCGCGTTAATATTAAAATTACCTATTTGGCAGCTGAATGAAATAGACTTAGCGTACCGCTAGGTATGTTTGGTATGTTTACCGACACGTACCTTTATGAAACAGCATTCACGAATATATCCATTTAACGTGTAATGTATTATACATACTAGAAGATAAATATCTTATTAAGAACATGAAAACATGCATGATTATCAAGGCTTCATTGGAATTTTAAAATGTGTCAGTTAAACATAAAATTTGAACAATGCACTGAGAATGAGAAAATGAAAACATTCTTCTTGTTATAATATTTTAAATTCAAATAAATCATGTGGTTCATACAACATTAAACATATACTATATATTTCTTGACAGAGATAATGGTTTACATTTTTCTGTGAGTGAGTTTAGGTGACAAAGTAAATTAATCTGAGATTTAAGGTAAGATCAAAGTAAGAATTAACTTTAAGATTCTCACTTACATGTTCAATTGTCATTCAGGAAATGCGCCAACATATTTGATTGAACTGTTAACACCAAAAGTTCAACGACGTTCCACCCGATCATCAGAGTCCTGCATCGAGTGTTACACCGTGCCATTCAATAAACGCAACATTTTTAGAGACAGAAGTTTTAGCACAAACTGTGGAATAATCTACCATTGAGTCTGAAACAAATCTCCTCGATTGACTGTTTTAAAAGAAATCTGAAAACGCACTTCTTTAAAGACTATTTCTCATTGTTTTAACAGGTCAATGAACTGTCAAAAATAGTGAATATTTGTGAAAGTAAACTAGAAGATTAATATGTATCCGTNTGGCACTGAAAAAGGTTACAATCCACTAGAAAACGGCAGAAAAAAAGAAGGTGCAAAAACAGTAGATTTTGATTTGAGTCGAATTATTTTTTGGTTTCAACATGACATATCTTTTTTATTGCTTAAATCGATTCAGCTAAGAATGCCCGTTAAGAAAAGGTATGGTTATGGGGGTCTCTATGTGCAAAATGTTGTATTTATTTTTGGTCAAAGTTGTCGCTTTTACATTGAAACATATAAGGAAACTATTTAGTATATTTTTACCTAAAATACAGAATTTGACTCGATATACTATATAAACACGTCACGAAATGATTTAATTAATGTTTTATTACTTCCAACTGACTAATATTTCTTCAAAAATGTCGTACTTCTGCACAAACGCTGACGTAAGTATTTTTTAATACTAAATCGACATTTTACTCAAATATTCGATTTTTAGCATTCGCTTTTATATGAAACTTACCTGGCAGATGAATGAAATAGACTTAGCGGTACGGTATGTTTACCTTCACGTACCTTTATAAAACAACATTCACGAATATATCCGTATAACTTGTAATATGTTATACAAACTAGAAGATGAATATCTTATTCAGAACACGAAAACATGCATGGTTATCAAAGCTTCATTTGCATTTTAAAATGTGTCAGTGTAACATAACATTCAAACAATACACTGTTATGAGAAACGTAAAACATTCTTCTCGTTATAATATTTTAAATTCAAATAAATCATGTGGTTCATACAACATAAAACATATACTTTTTATTTCTTGACAGAGATAATGGTTTACATTGTTCTGGGAGTGAGTTTAAGTGACGAAGTAAAATTAATCTCCCATTTGAGACTGCTTTAACCAAGGTTTTGCAACCTTTGTTATTGGAATTGTATTAAAACAAGTTTCGGTAAGCTATACACATAGGCACGCGAGGAATGCGTATGCTGTGTGTAACATGAATAGAGATAGCTCAATTTAGCGAGGCTTAGAAATTCTCAAACACGAGCCTTTAATAAAGCTATGTTATATGATGTTTTTCTCGACAATAGAGGTTGGAAGTTGTGAAATTGATAAAGAGGTTTGTACGGAGCCTTGTTAATACCCGTTACGACGCAATGTGCAAGCATACACAGTAAATATGCTTTTTTTTCTGACACTGTGGTATACCAGTTCAGTTTATTTATTTAAGTCGTTTAAATCAACAAAAACGAAAATGGGGTAAATTTCTGTAATTTAATGCTCTGTGAAATCGTTAAGCAAGTAATTAATGCGTTTGTATTGCATTCGAGTGTAAAGTTTCGGCTAATGAGTGTGTAAATAAAAAAAAAACAATATCAAATGTTAACAATGTTATATGTTATATTTATTAATGCTATTTTATTGCAATAGCAATCATTTTAGGAATGTGTGTCCTCATTGCGTAACCATGATATAGTAGACGTCTGTATGGTTCATATTTGCGATAAAATACGTTCATTTTTATTATTGTTATTTATTAGGTATTAACTTTACTCTGTTTAAGAAAATGAATGATTATGGCGTAACACTTGACTTTACAAGCTGATACTAGTACCACTTTTTATTTTAAGGTTTTGTGCTCTTAAAATCAAACAGTCGCGAATGGGGCTTTATCTTGATTTTGACCGAATTTTCGTAGTTTGTCGCCAAGCTCAAAACACTAACGGACTTACGGTACAAAATAAGGCCAAAATACACGAAATTCATTACAGTCCTGAGACCTCAAGTAATAGATTATCGATCGAGTAGACATCACTCGATTAACTGACAACACCAACTCATCATGTTTAGTCAAATAGTTTCAAGCATCTATCACCAAAACCAATAGACAGTAATAGAAGTAAGCAAGCAAAGTGTATAGAGACACATAACTGTCTGTTCCGCATGATTTATACAGTCATCACGTTGCAATTCGTACACTTGAATAACTGGTACGCACGGCACGGTAAATACTGCTTCTTTAAAAGGAGACCCTTAACACGTGAATGGATAAGATACCTTCGGACTTACATATGTATTGAAGGTATGTGGGTGTATGTTTTTCTCGTTTTTAAAATGATTACAAGTTGTGACTTGACAACTAGAATGTTCAATCAGAAAATACACCACTGAAGCTGATGACGAGCTCTGGCGTTCATAACAAAATATGAGACTCGCTCTGGGAAAACTGGGCTTAATGCATGTGCGTAAAGTGTCGTTCCAGATTATCCTTTGCATTACGCATATTTTTCGTGTAAAGGAAGTATATTCCTAGCAAAATCCAGTTAAGATGGCAAGTGTCGTCCTAGACTAGTGTGTGGGCTACACATGCTTATATGGGACAACACTTTACGCACATGCTTAAACCCCCGTTTTCACAGAGCCAGACTTATGCATTATACTTGGACATGACAATATAATTTTATTTAGCTTTTCCAGTGAGACAGACTGACTGACAGACAGACTGACAGACAGAGAGCAAACCGGTAGGGGACAATTATATGAATTGTGTCTAATTCATTTTTAAATACCCTTGACACTTATCCGCTTCCGTCGGAAAACAAAATCAACAAAACACGGTTTTGAAAATACACATATTTTCCAAAAAACGTTAAATTACATCCTTTATAACTATTTCATAACATGTTGACATATTCAAATCATATGCATATGACACGTTTTGACTGGTATTACTACAGAGAATACCATCGATGCATGCCGTATCGGTTGTCAAGGTCGCCCATAAAACTCGATGACATAATCTATGATAAACGGCAAAAATGAACAAAATTCAGTATTTACTTACATAGTAATTATCATGCAGACAAGTTTTGACCACATTGGTTATGCAATCGGCTGCAAACCATCGCCAATCACATCAAAATCCGTCGATTTCTTCTTTGTTTACATTTCAGTCTTTATATTAAACGCGCGTGAGAACTTTTCACAGTACCTCCAATCTGAAGAGTACTCGGTATGGTGTGTGTGAAGTGCGATCACAAGAATATGTCAATTTTGGGTTTTTTTAAGTGTCAATATCTTCATGCGCCCCAAGAGTTGAAAGCTCAATATTTTATTATTTGTTAGTTGGGGATTATTCGTACAGTGTTAAAATAATTTGTGTTGCTCATAGTTGAACCCCTTTCTTTAATTTATTAGACTAATAATCAAGGAGTTTCCTGACAGGAATTGAATTTACTGGAAGGNACTCGTTAAGTGTATCATGTGTGTAATGCTGATAACCCAAACCTGGCATTGTATACAAGTTCAAAGTTTTGGCGGAGAGTGATAACTCATGTTCATTTAAGATGAGATTAGATTGGTTTATATATATTGTAAGACATTATTTAAAGCATGTTATTTCATATTAAACAAGAAAACTGTGTTAAAATGCGAATTGTACCCATACTGCCATGCTCAGTGTTTGACCTTATTTATAATTGTGTTAGACCAGACACTACACATCCATAAATTCGATAAACAGTTAATTTATCTAATACTGCCGAAAATATTTTGGTAAATACATTAAAATAACAAGACTCAACATTGTACGGAACTTTATTAATAAAATTTCAAATGTTCTGATTTATAATCATAATTGTTTTGATACGAACGTTGCAAATGTTTTGATATAAAAACAACATTTTCGTCAGACTCATCAGGCTCAATACTGTTGGATAAAAAAATGGTGTGTGATTTTGAGATTGCTTCAATCAAGTTTGTATCTGCAACTTTAATTTATTGTGCGGGAAAATATTACTATCAGCTGTCAATTTATTTTCACGATGTCGGAATGCATGATTAATAAAAGATAACACACCCGTAACTACGCCCCCGTAACTTCATAGTTTTGATTGATCAATTATAACTCATCATGATTTAATTGAGGGTCATTTGAATCGTCAGGTAAAGGTTACAATATACTAAATAATCGAGTCATGAAGGGCTGTACTCCTAAAAAAAACATCATATTTTCCTCGAAGGCATGTTTTACACTTAAGGCTGTTGTTCTGGTTTTATCGTCTGGAGATATTGCTAGGGTAAGCATAGGTGTTCAATACTAAGTCCCTGAAATAGGATAAAGTGAGAGATTAAATTAAAAATTGGCACTGAAAAAGGTTACAATCCACTAGAAAACGGCAAAAAAAGAAGGTGCAAAAACAGTCGATTTTGATTTGAGTCAAATTCTTTTTTGGTTTGAACATGACATATCTTTTTTATTGCTTAAATCGATTCAGCTAAGAATGCCCGTTAAGAAAAGGTATGGTTATGGGGATCTCTATGTGCAAAATGTTGTATTTATTTTCGGTCAAAGTTGTCGCTTTGACATTGAAACATATAAGGAAACTATTTAGTATATTTTGACCTAAACGCAAATCAGGCCCCGTCACAAAGGATCAGTATTTTCATAAAATCACCATTTTCTGTGCGGGGTTTTGTGCGTTGTTATGAGTTTCACGGAATAAGTTCGTTTTGTGGCGTTAATTTAACGAGAATTTCGAATTTTAAAGAAAAATCAGCTTTTTCAGTGGAAAATACAAAAAAAAAAGTACAGAAACTCGTTTTGAGTATCTCAAACCGCATCAATTGGTGCTGAAAGAGGCCATAAACACGTTTAAATAATAGTTTATTTCTTCGTCGACATAGCATTTACAAATATTTCAGTATTTTGACTGATTTGTATTATTTAGTGTGTGTTTTTGCTCTTAAACGCCCTTTATAAATCAAAGCACCGACAGCACAAGCCAGATTGCTTATAAGGGGTTATTAAAAAATGCATTTTCAAGCATTTCTTGTTGAAAGATCGATCTGAAATTTGGCATGAACGTTGAAAATAGGTACATTATTATTCAGAAGTGCATATTTTACGCGATTTTAACAGTTCAGGGTGTCTAATAGGTTACAATATACTAAATAATCGAGTCATGAAGGGCTGTACTCTCTAAAAAAAACATCATATTTTCCTCGAAGGCATGTTTTACACTTTAGGCTGTTGTTCTGGTTTTATCGTCTGGAGATATTGCTAGGGTAAGCATAGGTGTTCACTACTAAATCCCTGAAATAGGATAAA
>VMBQ01006144.1:22460-43690 GCA_007657795.1 Dreissena rostriformis | reverse complement strand
GAGATATTGTTCAAGGTATATATATATATATATATATCAGTGTTTCTGTATATAAATGTTCACTACGTAACTAGAGTACAAGGTGCATAGGTATACCAAATAAAAGGTTTACTGATCTGATAGTTATTTGTTGTAAAAATGTACCGATCATGTCATTGTATATATTTTGTAAACATTAATTGTTGTCCTTACATTACGATTTGTTTATCAGCGTAATGTATTTGTTTAAAAAAAGATTTGTTATTGAGTTCATAATTTAAGTATATACAATTGCCAATAAATAACAGTACAAACATGCCAGTTTGAATGGTGACTATTTGGAAAAACTAAATAATTAAGAGATCCAGGTACTCCACGCGTCCATGATGAAACATTGTAATATATACATATGTATCAAAAGCGTGAACGCAAACTATTAAATACATTAATCTATATATTAACACCAACAAATTGTTGTTTTACTTAAATTAATTCAAAACAAAAAAAGCACACTTGCCTAGAAAAAAAGTTGTGTCTTAATATAAAACAGAATTTAACAAATCCATGTGTGCAAGGACACAAAAGCACACATGATCATACTATAGTTTTGAAACGCAATGCCTCCTACTGCGCTTTGAAGCCGCAAGGCAGCTATTTTAGAAACAAGGTTATATTTTGAATGTTAAGGTGACCGCGACCTTGACGTTTGACCTAGTGACCTCAAACCATGTTTGATTGAAGATGTCAATGAACATGTGAAGTTTAAAGAACATACATGTGTAGATCCAAGAGTTTTCATTTAATGAACAAGGTTAAATGTTTGGGACAGACACACACATACAATGACAGACAGGCCAAAAACAATGTACCCCTGATCATTCGATCTGGGGGCATAACAACACAATTAACCGTTTGAAACAACAAAAACACTTTAAAACTATTTTTTAAACAGTACTTCATTGTATATCATTATGTTATGTTTTTAATCGCACATATCAATATGTAACATGTATACATTTTTTGAGCACATCACTTTAACGTTTGCAGTCAAGATGTGGATACCTCTTCATCAAATTACCCTTTTGAGCTGCACCTATAAGGAAATATCAAAGCAGTTTTTACAATGAACTGTGACAAGTATAAATTTAATAATTCTTGGTAACTAAACTGGTTTATAATTTGAAAACAGGCAAACTGACTAGTATCTTCTAGTATTCAATAATTTAATTTACAAGACATTGTAAGTATGATTTCTTTGTTGCAATAATTTACATAAAGCGTATAATTGGGCCTGTGTTTCTTCGTGTCTTTCTACTTCTGTCGTTTAGACAATAACGGGAGTTATTGTTTGTCTTTGAATATCACTTCTTATTAGTGGCAATATGGGAACATTGGGCGATAATTAGATGAATAACAGGAGCTCTTGGCAATGTCTTCAAAATGACCAATAATGGAAGGTATTGTGTTCTTTGCAAATCATCACTAATTAAAATCAAAATGAGAGAAATTGGGCGATATTTCAATGATTAACACTTACTCTAGTAAGTGTCTTCAAAATGACAATAATGTAAGGTATTGTGTTTCTTTGCAAATCACCACTAATTAATATCAAAATGAGAGAAATGGGCGACATTTCAATGATTAACACTTACTCTAGTAATTGTCTTCAAAATGACAATAATGTGAGGTATTGTGTTTCTTTGCAAATCACCACTAATTAATATCAAAATGAGAGAATTGGGCGATATTTCAATGATTAACCTTTACTCTAGTAAGTGTCTTCAAAATGACATTAATATAAGGTATTGTGTTTTTCTGCAAATCACCACTAATTAATATCAACATGAGAGAATTGGGCGATATTTCAATGATTTACACTTACTCTAGTAAGTGTCTTCAAAATGACAATAATGTAAGGTATTGTGTTTCTTTGCAAATCACCACTAATTAATATCAAAATGAGAGAATTGGGCGATATTTCAGTGATTAACACTTACTCTAGTAAGTGTCTTCAAAATGACCAATAATGTGAGGTATTGTGTTTCTTTGTAAATCACCACTAATTAATATCAAAATGAGAGAATTGGGCGATATTTCAATGATTAACTTTTACTCTAGTAAGTGTCTTCAAAATGACAATAATGTAAGGTATTGTGTTTCGTTGCAAATCACCACTAATTAATATCAAAATGAGAGAATTGGGCAATATTTCAATGATTAGCACTTACTCTAGTAAGTGTCTTCAAAATGACAATAATGTAAGGTATTGTGTTTCCTTGTAAATCACCAGTAATTAATATAAAAATGAGAGAATTAGGCGATATTTCATGATTAACACTTACTCTAGTAAGTGTCTTCAAAATGACAATAATGTAAGGTATTGTGTTTCTTTGCAAATCACCACTAATTAATATCAAAATGAGAGAATTGGGCGATATTTCTGTGATTGACACTTACTCCAGTACTAATTAATATCAAAACTAAAACATTGGGCAATAATAATATGAATTACAGCACCTAGAGTTTAGGTCTTCAAAATGACAACAATGGAAGACAATTGTGTTTCTTTAAAAGCACTCCTTCAGTCCTTAATATAAGCAGCTGAATGGGAGCATGGGAGGGTAAAAAGATGAATAACAGAAGCTCAAGTCAAGGTCTTCAAAATGACAAAATTGGAAGCTAATTGTGTTTCTTTCAAAAGCACTTCTTATTTGTAGAGATAAACATGTCTATCAATACTCTTCTCATAGGAAGATCTTTGAGTTTCTTTCAAAAGCGCTACTGATTACTAGCAGCAGCATAAACAAATGAAACAGTGATAGATAATTTACCTGTTTTGCCTGCGACTAGTGATTTTCCATTTACGGATAACATATCCAATTATAAAACGATTATTTGTTTTAATAACATGTGCTTTAATATAAATTTTGCCTCATTTTAACGATTTAATAAATGTATTTGATCTTCCTCCTTTTCCTCGCTTTCAGAGTGTCAGCCGCCATCTTCAAAAAAACGACCAACTTGCGGTAGCAGTTTACCTTCCGAAAAAATTATGTTCCTTATTTTTATTGCCAAACGGTCCTTCCATTACTGACTCAAACGGATAGACAAGGAAGTTAAATTCTACTTGCAAAGAAAAGTAAGTTTTTTTACAAGAAAGACAGGTGCATATAATATTTGTCAAGCAATATTCTTTGATGAGACAATCTAGAAGATGATTTGATATGCACAAATCGGTAAGATCAAACATTATTATTGAATAATACTTCTTACCAGTAGTAAAGTTAATAAACTTAGTTTCAATTTTAAGTTCTTAGTATAAAACTCCATTGTTCTGCTCATACCAAAACCCCCATAACATCTGCAAAGTTTATTAAACTGTCAGTAATTAATAATAAATTACCGGCATACTCGTGCCTTACCCAAGTATGCAACAGAGTCCTAATGATATTGAAAAAAATAAATAGTTTTCAGAGCGTGTTACACTCTGGAAGTTTTCTGTTGGGTCAATTTTGTCTGAATAATCCTCAAAACTGATTTGACGAAATGAGATGATAATTTTGGCATATGACTTTGTCACATCTAACTATCTATTCTTGTAAATATGTATTATTAAAGGTACATAACGTACGTGTTTAGTCTGCAACTGTATTCTCCTGGTGTCGCTTTTTATGCAGCAATCATTTATCTTTTCATTGTCAAGCTCAATTTTGAATATCAAGTATATATATATATATATATTTTTTAAGTTATTTATTTATCCATCTTACAATAATTTTAGCATCAGGTCTTTAAAACAAAATATTTAGAAAAGTGTTGTAATGATATCTGGTTTTCGTTTGGTTAAAAAAAAAGTTGCTGACAAAGGATTTTGGGTAGTTTTATTGAGGAACCAATTCAGAACAGTTACACATGTAAATTCCTTGGGGTCTCAGGTGAGCGCCGCAGGGCCTTTGTTAGTCTAATCTTCATGAAACTTGGTCTGAAGAATTTTTCAAACGATATCTCTACCCAGTTTGAAAATGGATCAAGTTCATTCGCCAGGGGGTGGAGCAAGTGTCCTTATACACAATCATGAAACCTTGTTAACACTCTTGAAGCCACATGTTTGGTCCAGTCATCATGCAACTTGGTCAGAACTTTTGTTCTTATGGTTTCAAAGGCGAATTCAAAAAATAGCTCTGGTCCATATATCCTTCCGCACCTGATGCTCAGCTGCATTAGTTGTTTGATTCTTGTGGTGTAATATATACCTGTTTATTTTATATTGTGTTTGTTTGAACATAACAACTTAGCTGTTTTTGAAAAACAGCCGTATTATTAGCATACCAGTGAGGATGGGCTACATGAAATATTTGTTCAAGGTAACAGTTCAATTTAGGAAATAAGTACTGAACGCTTTATCCTGGCCATCATAACATGGTCCAGATCGATTTTCAGGTATTTGGCAAAAGTGATCATCTTACTGAGGCGGAGTATCATGTGTAAGAACACGTCAATAGTTACAAGATCAACTTTCTGAATAAAAGTTAAGTGTCAAAACATAGTCTTTAGAAAACTAAGTGTTGTGAAATAACTTTGCAGAAGTAACTAGCTCACAGTGTGGCACACACTTAAACCAAGTCCCCAGGTCGAAGGTGAAGGTCAAAATATAAGGTCAAAGGTAAAATAAAATAAATTAATTGAGACAATGGTTTTGAAGTTACTTTGCTGGAGTTACTACTGTACAGAGTGGCGCACACTATGACCAAGTCTCCAGGTCGAAGGTCACGGTCACAATATAAGGTCAAAGGTATGATAACAGAAACTAATTGATACTTTTCCAATCGGTATTTGATTGATTTTAAACTTACAGGCCTATCTTTGCCACCATGGCTCTCTTGTTATGATGATGATATTAACATGTGTACATCAAAAATTAAATTGTGTGCTGTTTGTAAAAAAAACGTAACATTTATTTATAAACCAACTGTTGGTTTAAACTCTGCTATTATCCTGAGTTACTAATGTATGTATTTATTGTGTTAATTCAGTAAGAAGTATACCCATTGTGAGTAGTATATATAGATATATATATTCTTAACAACATATATATATATACATGTTCGCATGATAATTCAAATATGTATTATACATACCATAGTTGTTTGAAGGCCTCATTGAAAATAAGATTGCCATTGTTAAACTGTTTGCACGACTTTGTATCAATGTGTTGTCTTAAAGATGTTACCTTCAGAAAATAAAGAGATTATTATTATTATTATAAAAGGGTAAATATTAAGATTATTTGCATTTATTAGAAGAGGATGTATAGCAAATGAACACAAAGTGATAAATTCGTTATGTAAAATTAAGGTAAGTTCGTGTTATATTATATTTCTTATCTTTATTCCTGAAAAGGTTTTTATTTGGTTGTAACTAATCTTAAAAAGAAAAGTGTGACACATGATTTAACATAATAAATATAATCTATAAACCTGTTGGTGTTAATTTTACTTCCTACTGACACCTAATTTGTGGCTAACTCCCAAATGCTAATGCTAGACAATGCTGTAAGTGGCTGTACACAACATCTCAGTTTGCTCACTTTGCTTAGATCTGTTTCTGTTTCACAACCAGGGCAATTGTCAAATAGTAAACAGCTTATTCGTTGTAGACTTGTATGAGGTGGTTGTAGACTTGTATATGGTCACTGTTCTGCGGTTGAATTGTTGGATTTGGATTGTTTTTACCAGGTTAATACCGCTGGTCTGTGTGAGGGTAGAATAGGATCAACATTCCTGGTTCCCTTGTAAAGGAATGATTGCAAGTCGTCTATTGAATGTAAATACCAGTATAACTGACATTTTGTAAATTGTTCAAGAGTACATATTTTCCGAAATACATTACTTACGTTATTTTTTGCATTCAAAATATTTCAGTGTTGACATTATGGTAACTGCTCCGTTCTTAATTATTTACACCTCAATTTGGAGTTTTGTTATGTTTCTCAAATGTTATCATACTTCTAGTAGTATTCAGAAAAATGGAATACTGGAATATGTTTATTATTTTAATAAAACTGTTTTCTGCTTCTCCTGAAAATTTTACTAAATGTCAGTTACACTACTTATTACATTCAAAAGACAGCATGTGTTCGCTCATTTATTAGGAGAGGCATGTATAGCAAACCAACACAAAGTGATAAATTCGTTATGTAAAATTAAAATGAGGTAAGTTCGTGTTATATTTGGAAAATTTGGTAAAAACATTATTTTACCAAAATTTTGTCTTAATATTTTAATAGTTTATTTATGTCACCTAAATATACACAAAAATGGGAAGATGTAAAAATGTATAAAAATGTCAGTTACATGACTTATAACATTCAGTAGACGAAGTGGTATCAGGAACAAGGACATATGGAAGACTTTTACTGTAGAGAAGTTTACAGGGACTTGTTCACAGATTTTGGCATGTTTTGAAATTTGTCATTAAAGGCTTTAAATTGATAAATATTAACATCGGGACTAAAAAGCTCCAGTATAAATCAAGAATAAAATTTAAAAATGAAAGAAAAAAAGTTATCCAAACCTGGACTCAAAGACCATTCATATCTGACCATATCTAGAGAATGATTTGACCTACTACCATGCAAATTGATATGATGGTTACTTCAGAGAAAAGAAGGACCCCTACTTAGTTTAAGGTAAATAGATCAAAGGTCAAGGTCACAAAGGCATATCACAGTTAATTTGTTTCTGCAAGATATCTTGATGATGTTTTGATGATAGATCTTGCAAATACTTGCAAGTGAGAAAGGGGAGATGCTTATTGATATTAGGTCACAAGGTCAAACGTGAACCTCTTTCAAAGTTATTCAAAGCATTCCAGTCCATTGCTTCTGTAGGTCACTGGAGTTTAATAATATACTTTTATAATGAAAACTTAACACAAATAATATTTGGTGTTTAACATTGTTTTGTGGTCCTCTACTGAGTTTGTGCAAATCATACCCCTAGGGTCAACACTGGCCATGCCCCATGGGTCACATGCTTTACATTAACTTATATAATAAATCACTCTTAAAATCTTCTGCTAACGGATAAGGGTTATGGGTTTAATATTTGTTATGCAACATTGTATGGTAGTCCTCAATTTTTGTTCAAATTATCCCCACAAGTTCAAAATTGGTCCTGCCCTGGGGCTTACTTGTTTTCAAAAAAAACTTCTCTGAAACCAAACGGCCGAGAGGTTCGGTATTCGCCATATATTTTATATGGTGGTCATCTACCGAGTTTGTTCAAACTTTTGTCTTGCTCCTAACGTTATAAGTTACACATTATCTGAAAATGTAAATGATCTCTGTATTTCGGTACTTGTGTTAAATTGGATACTTCAAGAATAAAATATTGAAAACCAAAACGTGTGTTCAAATCATGCCCCTGTCATCATGTCATGCACAATAAAGTGCTGTGATTTAAATAGAGATGTATAGAAGGTGGCATGGCTGCATCTATAACAAGTGTTAAGTTACCTTTGTATTCTTTGGATGTCTCTTAAGATAATGGTAACGGCAATTTAAAAACAAATCTTCAATTTAAGCGGCAAAAACTAATAACTGTTAATTTGTTTGCAAACTATAAGATTTTTAATGGCCAGCTCAGATTTATTGCATTCTAATTAGTTTATCATCTTATACAAGGATAACACCTGTTTATCTCCTGAATGTGTCGTAATCACCTGGCCAGAAGTAGTGTTCCTATTTATTGAAAAGCCATGCACAATTTACTGTGTTTTCACTTGGTGTCATGATGTTCACCAAAAGAAAATCGATTGGCCAATTTGATCTCCAAGGATTTCCATTAAAGCGGAATCTCACTTTTTGATGAAAGAATCTTACAATTTTCTTATTTTTGACTCCGGCAAATTATCTGCCTTGCATCATTTTGATGCAAATGTTACCGAGAAGCAGAAACAAAATAGTTATGGACTTAACTTTCCCCCCCCCCTGAATATGGCATTTTAACCCCTGATAATTTTCAGACGGGGAATAATTGACTCTTGGTTTTCAAAATCTATTATAATCTCCACACCCCAAGACTCTTACAAGTCAAGTTGTTTGTTCATCATTCATTATGTAATTGCATACATGGTATCATATTTTCCAGCACTTGCTTTATTATGATGCCAAACATTGTTTTTTCTATATCATGTCAAATCGTGTCCATTTGTCGTTTTGATCAACAAGCAGAAATAAGACTTGATAACTCTGATATGAAATTCCTGTGGCCTCTCTGAAATTTGTGTTTGAATCAAAGCGCTGAAGTTGTTCGCTATTGAATAATCTTAGACGCAACTCAGTTTTCAAAATTATGCTATAGCTTTTTATATCGCAAGTTCGAAATGAACACAACCCATTCAAATTTATAAAGAGTGTGTCTAAAAGCTCAGGTCGAGATGTGTGTGCACTGTTTATCCTCGTATTTATGTTATAGAGATAACTTAGACAAATAAAAAATAATATGTCTCTTTATTTCGCAATTGGTTGCTGCACTGGCAACCATTTTTAGAATTTTGGTTGCCTTGCTAAAGAATAACAAGCCTAGAATCATGTACATGTTGTGTTATGTGTATCTAAAACTTTATCTATTTTCTTTAAATTATTGAGCAACAATTTTGCCGACATGACAGACTTTTAATGCATCATGTCTTGTTGTGCGCCGGAATTGAATCATTTCTTAGGCCTAATTGATCCACAGTTGCCAATTTGTATTCTGTGTTTAATTGGATTGAGTTGGTCAAGCTTTGAAAAGCTAGTTGCCCTTCTTTTTAGCCAAACTCTAACCAACTTTTGAAATTGAGTTTCTACTGGCCCCAGGCTAACAGGCAACCACTAAACCTGTAAGTTATTCACGATGTAAGATCTGATAGTGTATTGAACTCATTCAATTTGCAAGTCTGGAGACATTAAAGGGACAATTTCACGGTTTGGTAAATTGACAAAATTAATCGATTTAATAATTTGGAGAGTTCTGTTGTTGTCGTTATATTTTTTCATACTACGAGGATTGCTTATATTAAGTATAAAATACATGTATCATTGTATGAGCATGGATGGCCGAGTGGTCTAAACGATAGACTTTTATTCCAGGGTCAGTGGTTCGAGCCAGTCGAGGGTAACTTTTTTATATAAAATGTGTAAACAAACTTATTATACATATATTTCAATATAAATTAAAATAACAGTTAAGAAGAACATGTGTCGAAAAATGCGAAATAAGCCTTTATTTAATTTTGAAATCGAAATGTCTGTACAGTCAAATTCGCCAGCATGTATATCATGCGTGTACGATGTGAATCTAAATTTAGTTTTAGTGCAGATTCGTTCATACGACACAAAGACACAATTTTGTTTCCTTACGATACCTTTTCATACGACACACGAACACTAACTCCGATCCTAATAAAAAGACGAATGCTTCGGTTATTGTAGGAAAATATGTACGAAATATCTTAGTCACAATCGGCTCGGGGCGCTAATTTGTCTTTGCTGCATTTTATGAAATTCGTCTCAATGTATGTTTTTTCTTGTCTATTTTGTGGTATTGTCACATATTTTTATCAATATATCACAAGTTAAACATATAAAACTCGTGCATACTCACTATAATGAATTGTTCCTTTTTCATTGTCTTCTGTTTTTTTTTTATTAAAAACTCTAAAAAACAAATACTTGTTCTTGCACTGATTAAACGAATATTGAAAATGTTTGTCACGCGATCGCGAATGAAGAATTTGACCTAAATTGTGAGGTACTGCCTCAGACCGCAGATGCGGCGGTTATCGTTCTTAGCGTAGTTAAGAGCAGACCGATTTTCAACGCGCATTATTAACCTTAGTTGTCAACAAGCGAACAACTAAAAATTGGTTAATACTTAAGTTCTAAATTATGCCATTTCCAAGAAGCAGGGTTCGAAAGTCAAGGTCACAGGGCTTGTTTCCTGAAATTGGTTTCTGCGCAATATTTAAAGAAAGCTTTTACCTGTAATAATCTAAATTGCCTAGCTGGTCACATGGGAGGAAAGAAAAATGCCTGTGGTTTATTTTGAAAAAGATCAGAAGAAATTGACATTTCTAAAAACAATTGGCTGAAGAAAATGTTGACCAAGTGCATGGAAACTATGTATCTAACAGCCAGCAAATGTATGATTGTGAAATTGCTGTAAATGGTTTTTATTTGTGCTTTTGAAGGATCATGCCTTGATGATGACGCAGCCGTGACGTAACGGGATCTGACATTGCCCCAACTTTTGTGTGCTTCCCAGACATCTCTGCACAGGTAATCTGCTAGCACTAAATTATAATACTGTTAGTTATGGAAAAAACTGAAATAACAAAATTAATCTAGTTAAAGAAAAATTGACTTAGCTAAAAAAACTAACCATGGTCAAAGTTTTGAGACAAATTTATATTTCTAAACTTGTTAGAAATTAGATATGGTAGATACGGGAGCTACATCGTAACTTGGATGAACTTAGCTTTGGAGGCTACAATCTGCAGAATAAGTGATCAATTTACTTAACATCAAATCTGTGTAATTTGGCATATAAACAATTGTCAGCTTAAACTTTTGAACAACTGGGCCCTTGCCATGTGTGGTCTCACTTTGACATTCAAAAAATTGTCGATATGGTCTGGACAAGCAGAAATAATATGGACCTTCAATGAATCATGATTAAAGGCTTAGAATGCCATTTATAATCAAGCCAACTTTTAAAGGTAAACCCCGGAATGATGTTGACACTGAACACATGTTTTTGTAGTAAATGATTGACAAAGTCCGTGCTTACTGAAAGGTTTAACATGGCACTCAAAGCCAGTTGTCCTGTTTGTAAGGTCAATTAATACCCAGTGACAATAAACCCCAAATATTCCCTTACCTTTCACTTGAAAAAAATCGAGTAAGTTGCCACAGTTTCATCATGATACCCTCTTCAATACACACAGTAAGAAGGAATTTAAGTATTTCAAGGTCTGTTTTGATATAAAATAAAACACATGTGGATCAATGATTGGCCCCGGATATTTTACCCCATCATGTGTGGAGGCTATTGAATTTATTTGTATTTAATTTACTTATTTAATTAATTAATTTACTATATATATATATATATATATATACATGTGCCAAATATAAAAACAGCATATTTTTACTGAATACTCATACATTCATTTCCAAGGAGAAACTCTACATTTTTAATTTCTATGATAAATTGACATGTCCATGAATTATGCATTTCATTCGAGACAATTGGCATATGTGAATATCATAAAGTATGCTACTATATCTTTTGTTCCATATTTAAAAAACATGCATGCATTGCTAAACTATATGTCAGGGTATGTACCAGTTGTGATTGGTTCTAAATACTAAATTTGAGATATTGTGATATAACCTGGGTCATTGGTATGACAGGTGGGCACTTTAAGTTAACCTGAAAAAATATACATGCTTTACCAACAACTATTTGTTGAAAAGGTCAGTCACTCATAATATACTTATACATAATGCCATTCACCAAATGGAAAGAAATGCATGAACTTTAAAATTCTTTTAACAGTTCTACACATCTGGCTCAATCTACATACTAACAAGACACACGGAGAAAGCAAACCATTTTAAATGTTCCCATTTTAAGGAAATTATATTTTACTTGCATCATAGTGAACTGAAAGTTGAATGATGACACAATTTATTCTTGCAAGATTCCTAATTCTTATGCTTTAAAGAAAATATGTTTCCATTTTTTTCAAATATATTATTTAAATAATCAGAAAAAAAAATTGTAATTTAAGGTTTTTTTCATGTGTTGACATTTTTGGAAAGCTACATATGAGAATATGTAAAATCTTAATTAAAGTTCAAATCTTCAATTATTTTTTTAAATTTATTTTTAAACACATACACTGTTGCCTCAAAAAAGCTTTATTTATCGCAAAACAAACAACCTCTGTTGAATTTATATTGTCTTATAATTTATGTATTTGACAAATAAATTAATGTGAATATTATGCGTAAATATGGTGTTCAAAGTGTAGAAACTATACAATGGTATTGTTTAAATTAGTTGATTGCAATGGTAGCAAGTGTTCTACAGAATACAAACATTGTCTATTTCATATGGTATTTATATATTTGTACAAGTTAATGCATTTAAAACATCAAAAATACATTTACTTATAATATTGACGACAATATACCTTATTCATGACAAAAAAGGTATCAATAACTGAAAGTTAAAAAAATGAGAAAAATCATAGCATTGCTTTTCACAATGTAAGATACAATAAAGTGGGTTTTGCAAAAGATGTACAGCCTTTACTGATTAATAAGTTCTTGAAATGGTAATGTACATTACTGTCATTTTTAATTCTGTATAGCTAAGCTCTTTTAGCCTATGGATGTTGTTCAAAATTAGAGATCTACGTATATTCAAGTTGATTTAGATCGGACTAACAAGACAAGTTTTAAATTTTAAATATACTGCTTACTTTAGAATGTGTTCATAGCGCAGTCGGTAGGCGCGCAGTACTTAGCTATCGCGTATTGTGGTATAACGAAGAGCGTGGTTCGATACTCCACAGTGACAAATTTTTTGTTTCGTTTATTCATTGCAAACCGCGTTGAAACAGAATTGTTCACCGTCAAATGTACACCATACAAAATATTTTACATTTTGCTTTCGCAGGAACTGGAATCGCTACTCTCGGGTCACTTTGGAAGGACGCCCGCAAATTCCCAAGAAATACATGAAGAAACATCCGAAGACAGGGATGAACAGTCTGACTTCACTTTAGAAGAGGAGTGTAAAGTTGTCATTGGGGGTCGTGCTAGGTCTTACCTATCCTCTGTAGACCAGGATTCTGCTGAATGTAGAAGCGATGTAGAGTATGAAACCCATAATGAAGAAGTTAGTGCGAGAGATTTTATTAGAAATGGATGCGGCTGTCAATTACGTTGTTATACAAAATTCAGCTATGAGTTATAATACTTGAATGCTTAATCTTTCAAGTGATAGCATAATTTTAAGCTTACCAGAATCTGTGAGCAAAGCAAATGCCTTTCACCGGCCATATCGATGGTCCACCCATTTCCGGAAGAGGCTTTGCATTTGTGTTTGATGTTTTTTAATCAACACATCGAATCGTGCAATTTTTAAAATAAGCCGTGTTTCAAATCATAACAAACATTCAGTCATTCACCTTATATTCGTAATCGATGAAGACACTTTGTTTGGTAGAAACACCATTCCTCTGTGGTGTGTTTGTATAAGGAACCGATTGCCCGGCTATTCACTCTTGTATTACATTTAACGTAAACAGTGCATACAATAATTGTATTGTTTTGTGGGGACAGTGGTCTAGTGGTAGGATAATGGTCTAGGGATCGAGAGGTCCCTGGTTCGAATCCCACTCGGGGCACTGGATTTTTCTGAGCAAAAAAATAATCACACGCTTGCTCCTCTCCACCCAGGTGTATAAATGGGTACCTGTGAGGGAAATAAGTCAATGTGCCGTGGCTGCCTGGTGCGCCATATGTAAACGGACGACTTAAATCCCAGTGATCGGGGGGTTAATGTCGAAGTCGGCTGAAGATGCATATCGAAGCAGACTATAAACCGCAACTTTTTAACTTTAACTTTTTATTGCTTATGAAATACTGCGTCAATTCGTATTTTATATAAACATGTGCGATGTGAATGAACTTATTACAAATTGCTTATAATCTTTGATCGGATTTGTGATACTGGCCTTGAATATTGAACCATTAAAGCTGCATATTAGTTCAAAATTGTCGGAGAATTCTGTTATTAAGTCGAAAGGATCCTAAAAGGGACACTACACAGCAAAATCAGAAGAAATATTCGGAAATAAAAATGTATCATGCGGTCATATATAGTCGATGATATATATCAACATGCATTTTCAAGTAATATGCCATTAAACACAAAATGAAAGAAAGTAACACATATTTATCACTTTGTCTATTATTTTATAATTATGTTTTATTATGTTTTGATTTTAAAATATAAACTAATGTATAGGTATTGCAACTATTGTTTGATGCCTGTTAGTTTTTTGCGATTGCGGGGGTCAAATTCCACTTCAAATAGAAAAAGGCCGAGTGTCAAAATGTTGATACCGAATGCAGACTTAAAAAACAAAAACAATACATAGTATTATCATAGTTTCAAACATGTAGCAACTAATGGCATGATGCTGACTGTCAAAGTATACTTGTCTCTGTATTATCCTCGTTATGAATACATACAGGTTAAGTCTTGTCATAGGCGACTATACGTATACACCATCAACATTTTATTAAATATGACCCCGCTCTGTGAAAAGGGGGTTTAATGTATGTGCGTAAAATGTGACCCCATATTAGCCTGTGTAGTCCGCACATGCTAATCAGGGACGACACTTTCCGTATAAACTGGAATTTTACTAAGAAGAGACTTCTTTTTAACAAAAAGAAAACACAAAACAAGCGGAAAGTGTCGTCCCTGGGACGACACTTGACGCACATGCATTAAACCCCCTTTTCTCAGAGCACGTCTAATTTAATGTAGTTGATTCAATGACATTTCGCATGAGAGACATCAGTTTGAACATCGAGGACAAACTAGAAAAACGATGAACTAGTATTTAGTAATAATATATTGCATTATAACGATTATAAAATATTGCAGTTGGCATTTAGTGGTAGAAATATATAAACTTTCGTTATTCTTAATTTTTGTGATAATGTTTCTTTAATTTCCTGTTAATCGATACGCCTTGCTAGCTTTGTCAACCACTGTGCGTGTATATAAGACTAGTATTGACCACAAAACTTAAATATCTTTCAGACAATGAAACATCGGCTCTGTTCTGAACGAATTAATCTTGTTTTTTCGTTATTGTGTCTCTCTACATAATAAACTTAATTGACGGACAATTAATGACACTTACGCGATAATTATATTACGGACGCTATCTACAGTGTTATAGTATAGTAGTGGTTTTAACGAACTGACTAACCAACTTTCGTGGATAAATACAGCTAGGGCTGTTGTCTATACGTGCAGATTTTAAAGGTAAGAATTTATTTTATATACCATTTCAGCGAAGTTGTAATTAAAAGCTACAACCTTTTTTAAAGCTTGGCTTATTTGAACTTGCATTTTGCATGCATCTCGGTAGGGATACAACCATTAGCACACTGGGGGTGTTTGCTTCAAAGTAAATAAATAAACGAGCCAATATGTATTTTTATATCACATATATTAATATATTATACTGGGACGGTATGATAACACTCATAAGTTTGATTAAATTTTAATGGAAAATCAACACTCAACAGTCATTACTTTTATTTCTGACACGACGTCGTGCTATTTTTAATATCACAAACCTCTGTTATTAAACAAAATTCAATTATATGTATGTGTATTACGATTCAACGAAAACTATATATTATTAATATGCATCTTACATTGTTATTGAAAATCTCAATAAATAATACATTCTTACCCTGCACAGAGTCATGCCGTGTCTGAACTATAAAACATCTATGATATGAGCCTTGCTCTGTTAAAAGGGTGTCTAATGCATGTGCTTAAAGTGTCTTCCCAGATTAGCCCGTGAAGTCCGCACATGCTTATCAGGGACGACTCTTCCGCCTAAACTGGATTTTTGATAAGAAGAGACTTTCTTTAAACGAAATATATCATAAAAGCGGAAAGTGTCGTCCATGATTAGCCTGCGGAAAACACAGGCTTATCTGGGACGACACTTTACGCACATGCATTAACCCAATTTTCTCAGAGCGCGCCTCATATGTATTTTTAATATAACAAATGTAGCTTAAATGATAATAACGTAATATAAATGTTGCATACATAAATCACAACTCAGTTTTTAACAAGACTGATAAAAACACGCCTAAATCATGTTGAACTTTAGAACGATTCATGGTGAATATTAAATTATTTAACTGACACTTTCCTGTTTAAGATTTCATCTTTTGTCAACGAATCTTACATTCAAAGTGATTAGGTTGACGCTACATAACGCTAACGTTCAAACAAGTGACGTCGGCGTGCCTCCAGGCTGGCAGCGCGTTAGTTTAAAGGTAGATATTTGTGCGAATGAAAATACTAGTCCATATAAACGGACTCCCTGAGAGCCTATGATAATTTTTGCTATAACGGCTCTGGGAGTCCATATGCACCCCTTCATAACCATGGGTGCAGTTCAGCGCACGGAATCCGTGCGCTTCGCTAAACAGACGTCGTTCGAGACAAATTGAAGAAAATAATGAATAAACTTCATAAACATTTTAAATTTACCTGAATGGCAACCGACGAACGTTATCCTGCGCATGCACCCTAAAAAACACGACGATGTTTCAACACACTATTCTCGTTGACATGTTAATGTTTTGAAATTTGAAACAGTTTATTTTTTTACGACTATTTTTTATTGTCATCGACTTAGGCTACATCAAATAACCCGATGAACAAAATATTGGTGTAGTCCGACCTTACTTATGTAGGGTCAGTTTTCTCCCTTTCCAAGATGGTGGACACATAGTGCAAAAGATAAACAAAGTCAATAATAAGCAATTATTTCTTGCTTTAATGGTACCATTTGCATGAGTTTGTGGTTAAGACAGGTAAACGTTGATAAGTTCTTTCTAGTTTCAGTGTTTCTTAACCCTTGCATTGTTGATTAAATTTTGCACCCATGTTTTATGAAAGGGTGCATATGGACTCCCAGAGCCGTCATAGCAAAAATAAGCATAGGCTCTCAGGGAGTCCGTTTATATGGACTAATGAAAATACAAAAAGACGATTTATTTCACATGATAACCCATGATCCCGTGTTATATAGGAAGGCCAACCTGCAGTTATTGAACACAAGTATATGTTTCAGATCTTGTAGAAACGCGTCGGTCATGCCTATCGGTTGATATTTTAAAATAGTGATTTCCGTTACTTTTACTATTACTTTGAGGTGTGTCTTCTGTTAACCAATTATGCCTAGCGTCTAGAAAAAAGGCCTAACCGATAGCGACACTTAAAAAAGTATTAAATTGAAAATACGTTAAATCAGTTCATAGTGTAACTTGGAACATTTCGCAGCTCTTTTGTTTGTTTTTATGTTAAAATGGTACGTGTGTGTGTGTGTATTGATTACAAATGGTTATCACCTGTTATGGATTGTAACGTATAAGATAAAGTCATTTAATCAGTAGTCGATGTGCCAAGAAGCGAATCTTTTATAAATAACGTCAGTTAAGATTAACGTCGCGGAGAATTTTACGGCGTCGCTTTGCAAATACGTTAACAACGTATTTTATAAAAGTTCATATCAATATCAATATTGAACGCATTAAGCAAGTAGACATACCGTTGTAATCAGAAATCATTGATCTACTCGAAAGAGTATGAAACTCAAAATCGAAATTTTTTATCATAAGGTGGATTTTGTCACGTCGCACGTCATATATAACTGGTACATGTTAACAACATTTTTTCGACAAACATGCTCCTGCTAAGTTGTGGTCCACGAAAAGAGAAAATAATTTCCAAATAGTCAAAATATTTGTATTTCATTATTACAAATGTGTTTATTCTTCTTTAAAATATGCAGGGATGTCAGTATGTTTATAAGATGGAAGATTAAGTAGGAGAGGGACATAAAATAAAGACTCTAAATCCAACACATGAATATGACTGTGGAATGTTAAAAAATTAATCAACAATGTTTATATGGTTCATCAAATTAATAATTGTTTACTTCAGTTAATTTATAATGAGCAAGATAACAGCGATACAGACACATAGACTCGTAATTGTGTCTTTGTGTGGAATGAACGAATCTGCACAGACTGATTGGGATTTCTAAACGGAGTACATATCTTTTGTACATGAAGGAGTTTTTGGTTGTTCATCAGAAAAATATTTACTATTAAATGCAACTTTTCTTTTCTTTATTTTCTGGTGCTACTTCTTCTGAACTTGTATTATAGTTTTCATTAATCAGCGTTTTATATCTTTTAAAAGGTAATAAGACATATATATATACTCCGTTTCAGCTTAAACAATAAATATATTTAACACGACATACAGCGTTAATTTCAAAACTGATAGTTGAAACTAAACAATTCTATATACGCCGGGTAATTGCATATAGATTAATACAAAAAAAACTAAATATTGCTAAACGTGCATCACTTGTTTATCCCTTATCCGTCGTAATTCAATTATTTTATCAATTTTAAAAGTTTATTGCATAAACAGTTCATAAAGTTTCTACCATTAAACATGATACATCTTGCGATGTTTATCACATAAAACATATTTGAAACGCACCCGTGTAATTAAAAATGAACGTCACACATGTGTGGTTAGATAATTAAACGATTTTCACCTTATCACGACACCTTTAGTATTTTGGTAGTTTTTTGTTTTCTCACAATGCAAATAAGTGGCATTTACCATAAGGGTCTCATTCTTTTCTTTCTTAATCATTCATGTTATTGTATATCTTGAATGCAATACTGTGTTATCATCATAAGGCCCTTAATAACGGTAGTCCATTATGTATTCCCCTGACGTTTAACTGACAGATTACTGACCCTGAAATTCTGCAAGGTAAAATTTAATGTGTAATAGTAACTGAGCCTAATTCTTTGTCTATGAGTCTTTCCAACTTTCTGAGAAATTTTCAGATATCTATACACTAAACAGTGTTAAATACTATTTGATGGACTAAACGACGTAGTGACGTGGCCGATGTTCTGGGGGATTTCTCTCAAATCAGCCAACAAATATTCGGATGTATTCATTCGCGTCTACTGGAAATTTTCTCAGCATTTCATATCTATCGATATAGGTCATTTAAGGTGAAAAGCTGGATTAAACAGCTACGCCAAAAAAAGTATTTAATAGTAATAGGATTTTGAACCTCATTATTTTCATCTCAGGTCTAATTGAAAAGCCTGCATAAGTGAATTGAAAACTATTTGTATAAATTTAAGTCAATAAACTATACAAAACAATGATTCCCGAAGTGTTTGCATCTATCTTGGACGTGATATTTTGATTTAGCCTAAGGCGTAATCCTAAAGTTGGCTTAAAGTATTGGTCATGGCATAAACTGATTAAAAATAAAAACATAAACACAACATGATATGTAAAATTATTATTTATGCAGGAATTAAAAAAAAAACATATATAGAAGTACAGCAGGCATTTTTAATTGAAATATTCACAATTGTTCCACTGCATTAAGCAAATGGGTCATTGGACAAAAAAGGAACATTCAATTACAAAATAAACATGAAGCTTTATATTAAAAGTTAAACAAGCTTCTTAATAATGTGTAAAGGTTCAATGTTTCACTGGAGTCTTCACAACACAATGGTCCCACAACTAAGTGTGCTTTCTTTCTTGTGGCATGCTTTTTATTAACTACTAGACTTACTAAAACATTCTATAAATGCAAAGGCACTATCAAAATTTACATAAATGCAAAATGTTTGCTAGCTAAAGAAACTTCAGCGAACAGTGTACATGTATATAGTATTGACAGACCTGTCGCGCCAGTAAAAAATCATAAAAAGCGACATTTAAAGTTATCGAAGCCAGACCTACATGTTTGCTATCAGCTAGTTGTTAATTTCTTTTCTCTTTCACAGTGTTTGCATATCTGATATGTTTTATAACGAAGCTGCTTTTTGATGACAGACGCATACTCTTCATTATAACTGCATTTTCTTTACAGTTCATTAATGTTCCATCACAATAATTCAACACAAAAATTGAACATTACAGTTGAGTTCACAGTTGCTTATATTTCATTCCCTCTCAGTGTGATAGATCCAGAATCGAGGCGTTGAGTATTTAGCATCCAGTCAGAATAATTCATGAAATGTGTGCAGCCCAGCCCTTGACAGAACAGGTTCTAAAATATTAAACAAAAAAAAAAGCCAATATCCGATGTTTATGTCAGCACAGTTTTATTGTTAGCAGTTTTGAACAGTTTGGAACGAAAATGATCGAGTACGAGTAGAACTATTGTTTTCAATAATAACCTTATCTTAAGAAGTACCAACAATAGAGGGTCTTGGAATAATCATGTAGAATAAACTTGAAAAATTACACCAATACTGTATATAAACGAATAAACTTTTTGTTTATTTAGATTGAATGAATAACACTAAACTTAAAATTGGCAAAAAAATGCTTTGTGACGAAAACGGTTTCTGTTATATAAAAAGGCATTCTTTCGCAATATAGATCTAGCTTGATATTTCTTGTAACCAAATGCAATAAATCAGTTATATATATTTACTTACCAATCGATTCTTATTCCATACCTGTTTTTCATTTAAAATGTTAACACAAAACAGAAAGTCAGTTCCACTTTTCACTCCCTTTTGAGATATCGAACTGATACGTCATTGTTGGACAAAAGCAGTGACGTCACTGAGTCATGTATATTAGAAGACGAAAGAAACACGATCGTTCATGTTTTGAACAAATAAATCTTTTTAAACAATTGTAAATTAATTTGAAGGGTTAAAAATACCAATGAGACAGTGATATTGATTGAAGCAAATAAATGCGAGACTTAAATTTTATCTTATTCGAATTTTTGAAACCGGATGTACGCAATACAATTTAGACGGGTTATCTTTCTTTTGATTGTGTGTAAAAAATAATGTCATCACTTTTAGTTAACCAGTTTAACAAACGGAGGCAAGATAAGTGTCCAATGACGGGACAAGTATTCAGGGGAGATAAGTAGCATCGCGAAAATAGGTGATTTTTTTTATTTTTGTTTAATGTTTTTTCTAAATTTCCATATGTATGAACGGTCAACGGCCGCTACGCGGGCTTTTCCCCGTATTAAACTCGTCCAGGAAATTCGTTAGTATAAGGTCGCCAAAGGCTCGCTTATTAACAAAATTCCTGAACTCGTTTAATAAAATATGGAATGATATGACAACTCATGTCAGATCCTATATGTATAAACTTCATTTAAAGCCGGCCGAGTTGATGTTGGTGTTTTTTTCAATTATTGTTATGTGTCGCAAAAAAAGTGATTATTAGTCAAAATCTTATGGTATTTATGTCAGATATGCAAAAAATTTGGTCAAAATCGGTCAAGAAATGCCCAAAGTCAGTACAAAGATAGGGCTTTTCAATTTCTGT
>VMBQ01006144.1:0-13437 GCA_007657795.1 Dreissena rostriformis | reverse complement strand
GAATACCAAAATAATGTACATAATTATTCATAAGGTTTTTTCAACATTAAAAATGAAGTCTACAGAAGTGAGTAAAACCTGATCCTATCATGAAGTCATGTGCTAGTTCATTCTCTCTTCCAAATGTTGTAAATTGGATTTTATGATTATTCAACTGCTTAGTGATAACTTCAACTCGATTAAACTCGATTAAAGTGTTCCTTGTCTCCTAAACTATGGCGTTTTACATAACAACCATAACTTTTGAGTATCAAGTTATGGACTTTTGGTCCTTCATTTGTGTTTATGGCCATTTTGGTCGCCATGTCGGATGTTTGTGTAACATTATTAGCTTATATTTTATCTGATGATATAAATGTGATATTTATGTGTTCTTTTCTCCCTGAAACTTGGGTATAGACACCAAATTAATCAAATTTGAATGGACAGTTACATAGTTATATTTTATTATCATAAATAGGTTTTGACGGCCATCTTGGCTGCCATTTTGGATTTGTGTGATATATAATAAACTTAAAAAATGTCTGATGATCTAAATGTGTTCTTTGCCCCCTGAAACCTATATATAGACACCAAAATCGCAAATTTGAGTGGATAGTAACATAGTTATGGTCATTAATATGTTTTGGCGGCCATCTTGGCGGCCATTTTGGACGCCATGTTGGATTTCTATGTGACATTATTAACTTACACTTTGTCTGATGATATAAATGTGTTCTTAGCCCCCTGAAACCTGGGTAAAGGTACCAAATGCATCAAATTTGAGCGGATAGTTACATAGTTATGATCATAAATAGGTTTTGCGGCCATCTTGGCGTCCATTTTTGACGCCATGTTGGATTTGTGTGTACTATATTAAACTTAAACAATGTCTGAATTTAAATTCAAACTAGTCAAATTGTTGTGAACGAAATCAAAATCAGTAAAACCTTTCAGGGAAGTTGTTTCATTTTTTTTCATTTTTTAATCCTGACGGCGGCCATCTTGAAAACGGACGCCATTTTGAATTGTTGTATTGGCTAACGTGCTTTATCAAATCTATAGTTACTGAAGAGTATATGTGCCAAATGTGTTGCTTGTATCACAAACTGAAAGATTTCTTGATATATAGACTTAATCTGCTGAGCTACTAATGGTTTAAATATCGAGCTTTTGTTTTAAATATGGACTCATCGATGTATCAATGTTAAAGTGCAAACTTGTGATATATACATTTATTCAGCAGACACTTAATAAAGGTTTGTGCTGTCTATTTAATGCTTGATTACTGTGGGTTTTTTGTTGTGTAATGTAACATTTAAAAAACGTAATATCCATGAAGATTTATTAAAAAGGTATGAAAATTATTATATTTTCTATAACGGCTAGCGATGTTACTTAAGGGAGATTATACGATATGTGTTAAATTGTAATATATTGATAACAAATATGTTACAATAACACAAAATCACGGCCGGTAATCACGGGCGCCACCTTTATTGTGCGATTTATTAATAAATGAGCCAATGCTACTTCCGAGGTGGCGCTAAGGACCGGATGTTTTGAAATTTAACGGATAATTGTTCAAGGGTGAGTAGGTTTTGTATGTTTTTTCAACATATTTTGCATTATTTTTTAATCGGGCAATGTAGTGCGATTCAGCGAACATTCATTCATCCACAAGCGTACAAAAAAATATAATAGCAACCCATTTGGAAACGAGAGGACCTTTATAAGTTGTGGCATGGTGACGTTTTAAAAAGAAATCGATGTATTTTGCCTGTGAAACGAGCAAATTTCCACCCGATTAATTCGCTAACGACATCAAACGATTGCGTTCAACATATACTTGTTGCTGCATGCGCAAACACATTGGCTTTTTGCAGATCTTATAGATAATGTTGCATTATTCCAAAAGAGGTGGAGCCAATGCAAAGGAGGTGGCGCTAATGACAGGAGGTGGCGCCAATGCACGATATATGAATCATCACATGACTTTCATTTGATAGATAATGTTCCTTTTTCATATTTCGTTTTATTTTTCAACGTAAATACGTAAACCCAAATCTATACAGAACATTCACGCATTCTATATAAAAAAAACAAGTTGTGAATATGTAAATGTATAAGTTACCCACTCAATTAAGAAGTCGGCAACCTGAATAAAACATACTGTACGATATAAACCCAAAATATGTAATACTCAATAAATCCAATTACTAAATTCTCAACATTCTCAAAATATTTCTTTTACAACAAATGTTTTTATTCAGTAAGATAATTCACGAAATACTTAAAAGATGTTACTTCTGCTTAAAACGATGAGTTTTGTCCCCTAATCTAAATGCTTTATTCACTTAAAGGCAAAGGTCAACGAATCTCAATAAGGCTAAGTATGTCGTTTTTTCCCACTTACACCTCCAAAAATTAAGGATAGCTCGGTCTGTAATCGTTATTATTTGTTTTATTATACTCAAGTTACTTTCAAATTGCGAAGTATATTCAATGACAGAAATATTCAAAATCTCTTTGCAAAACATGTTTCTTTATATCTATGTAGACTTTACTTTTTCAATTATATTTCATTATGATCGAATAAAGACAAAAAGATCGAACACTCAACCTGGAAAACCGCACAAAAAGTGTATGGTCGGCACCGAAAATTAAAATAGCTGAAAATGTACATTGGCGCCACCTCCTGTCATTAGCGCCACCTCCTTGGTATTGGCTCCACCTCTTTTGGAAGAATGCAAAATTATCTATTAGCTCGTCAAGAAACCAAAGTCGTGCGGAAGTCGAGTGGTAACACTCTGGTCTACCATTCCAGAGGTCCCCGGTTCTATTCCTGGCCGGTGCACTGGAAATTTCAGAAATGCTTTAAGTATTTCCCACCCAACTAGAGATGTACTGGTATAAAACCCAGGTAATTCTCGCGTGTATCGGTGCTATACACTGAGCACGTAAAAGAACCAAGGGATCTATTCGCAAAGAGCTAGGGTATCGCACCCGGATTCCTTGTATCTCAATACTGTCTCTTCTAATTGCTGTCCCTTCCGCAAAAACAAAGGACCCCATTGGAAATAAGTGCTTGCACTTGCATGGGTTATCCTTGACTGCAAGGTCAAAATAAATACAAACATTTGTGCATGCAACAACTTGTAAATGTTCAAAGCAATGGTTTGATGTCGTTAGCGATTTTATTGGGTGGAAATGTGCTCGTCACACAGGCAAAATACATCGATTTCTTTTTGAAAAGTCACCATGCCACAACTTATTAAGGTCCTCACGTTTCCAAATGGGTCGTTATTATATGTTTTTGTACATTTGTGGACGAATAAATTTTCGCTGAATCGCACTACATTGCCCGATTTTTAAAATAATGCAGAATATTTTGAAAACACATACAAAACCTACTCACCCTTTATAATTATCCGTTAAATTTCAAAACATCCGGTCCTTAGCGCCACCTCGGAAGAAGCATTGGCTCATTTATTAATACATCGCAAAAAAGAGGTGGCGCCCGTGATTACCGGCCGTGAAAATAGGCAAGAAAAATTATACATTGAAGACGAAATTCATAAAATGCGGCAAGACAAATAAGCGCCCCGAGCCGATTTTGACGAAGATATTTCGTACATATTTTCCTATAATAACCGAAGCATTCGTCTTTTTATTAGGATCGGAGTTAGTGTTAGCGTATCTTTTGAATAGGTATCGTTAGGAAACAAAATTGTGTCTTTGTGTCGTATGAACGAATCTGCACTTAAACTAAATTTAGATTCACATCGTACACGCATGATACACGCTGGCGAATTCGACTGTACATACATTTTCGATTTCAGAATTAAATATCTGGCATATTTCTCATTTTTCGACACATGTTCTTCTTAACTTTTATTTTAGTTTAAATTGAAATATATGTATAATAAGTTTTTCACACATTTATATAAATTCATAAATATTTGACAAAATCGTGCATCAATAACTTATCAAATACTTTTAATATATTAACACCGTATCTATTCTGTCTGTGTTGTTGTTGTCTTTCATATGTGTGTGCATGTATTTAGAAATTTTCTTACCTTAACAATATTAATATCTGAAAATATGAATAACTAAATCATGTGCTTTTATATATTTACACAACCCATATAAATATTTATAAACATGTTCCAGACGCAACTCTATTAGGATTAAATAGCCAATTATAATGTATTATTATGCATTTTGGGCCAGAGGCCTTTTTGTACAAAATAATATTTACTTGACTTGACTTTATGAAAACCGATTTATCATGGATGTTAGGCAAATGACCGTTTGACCTCGTTGAATCTCATGAATGTGATAATCCTGTTGAGTTTATTTAACCGACGTAGTTCACGATTAGATTGTTCGCTGTCACAGATATAACATTAAGTCTCCACAGATAAAACGGTTGGCCACGAGCAAACCGCGTGGTATGGTTGGATCCTTAAATGTGATTTAAACAGATTTAAAAAATAATTGAATAGTAAATGTGTTTTTTTTTAACCAGTGGATGAGTCGTACACATTGTGGAAATTAATAATGCTGTAAGTAATTTATCTAAATTTGAAATATATCAATATATACTGATGGAGTAGAAAATTAAATATTTATTCCCTATATATGCATTGTATTTCCATATAAATGTTTGTATCTATTTTAAATAGTTTTAAACTATTGGAAGCATTCGTATTATGCAAGCTATCATGTGTAATATTATAACATTTTATGTTGTTCACATTGATTGAAGTGTTATCAGGTTTATTGTTAGGTTCTGACATGAGGGGTAGAACACGCAAAGCCAGAATGAAGCATATACGACATTGTATTCAATAATTGTGGCGTGTTCTGAGAAAACTGGGCAAAATGCTTGTGCGTAAAGTGTCATCCCAGATTAGCCTGTGCAGTCCGGACAGGCTAATCCGGGACGACACTTTCCGCCTAAACTGGATTTTCCCTAAGAAGAGACATCATTTAAACAAAAAATTCCATTAAAGCGGAAATTGTCGTCCCTGATTAGCCTGTGCGGACTGGACAGGCTAATCTTGGATGACAATTTACGCACAAGCATTTTGCCCAGTTTTCTCAGAACACGCCACAATTATGAATGGTTATGCCTGTTTAAAAGCTAGTACGAGGAATTTAAACACTAAATGAAAATAAGTGTCCACATATTCAGGAAAACAATTTAATAATCACTATAACGTTTCTGTGTTACTCATACATTTACAAATTGATAAATTGTGTTATCATCTCAATTATAATTTAAGTTATGTTAAGAGACGTTACTTTGTTTTTACCTATTTGTGTCGTGTTCTGAGAAAACTGGGCAAAATGCTTGTGCGTAAATTGTCAGCCCAGATTAGCCTGTGCAGTCCGCACAGGCTAATCAGGGACGACAATTTCCGCTTTTATGGAATTGTTCGTTTAAATGATGTCCCTTCTTAGGGAAAATCCAGTTAAGGCGGAAAGTGTCGTCCCGGATTAGCCTGTGCGGACTGCACAGGTTAACCTGGGATGACACTTTACGCACAAGCATTTTGCCCAGTTTTCTCAGAACACGTCACATTTATCAACCGAATCAGAGGAAATAGCCACTCATAAATAACTGCCTAAGATCAAACGGTTGTCAGTAGATACTTATTTTAAATACAATTTAGGTTTTAAGTTTACATTTAACCCCGGCTTATTTCCTTTTGATATTAAAATAATATTTAAACCACTGATGTGCATCGTTATTTACACATGGGCTCCATTGAGTTGTGTAAGCGATTGCTTGTTTTGTTTTATTGAAAAGATCATTTAAAATGAGTTTAATACCATTTATTAACAACATTGTTGTATTTTTGAACAACTGAATAAACATAAATATTTAAGAGACAAATCATTTTGAATCAATGTAAACTACGAATAAGAGTGGAAAACCTCTAAGCATTGCATTTAGTACCCGAAGGTAACCCCACCTGTCGGGTATGGTGACCACCAACCAAACTGACATGTCTCCGCGATTAAAACCCGGGTTGACTAGGTGATGAACACGTGTACAAACCGCTAGGATAACAGGACCGCAGATTTTGCTTCATTTATAAACTGTTTATTACTTTTCAAATAGATCTATGTTACAAAAAGTTGGAAAAATGAAAAATCGTCAATCTGAGAACAAGTCATTTTAATAACCATACACTTTATTGTATTTCATTTCATATTATTGATTACTGGGTGAATATTACCGTACCGCAATTAGAAAGTCAAAATAAATATAAGAAATCGATGTTTGTCAACAATATTGACGCATTTTGTTTTCTCAGTCTTGCATGTAATAACAAAAGAAATATTATTGATCACCGCTATGAAAATAATCGCTTTATCGCAGTTCCGTCCAATTAACCCTTTGAGCGCTGGAACCGGATTTTAAAGGCCTTTGCAAACAGTTTGGATCCAGATGAGACGCCACAGAACGTGGCGTCTCATCAGGATCCAAACTGTTTGCTATTCTGATAGTGGTCTTTGAAAAAAAATCGAAGAAAATGCTGATTTTAGAAATTCAGCAGACAACATTTTAGCAGACGACAAATATCCCATCATGCAAAGGGTTAACAGCAATGTATGGCATGTACGCCTGACAACATTTACCCTGCTGAAGTGTTGCACATGAAGCCAAATCAGATGTTCATTTCAAATATAATTATTGCATGTTTAAACTCATAAATATTACATAATACGGTTTTAGAACAACTTGTTCCATGCTAATAAATACTAATATTAATACACAAATAAATTACATTGCAATTGAATACTAAATTAAAAAAAGCTCATTATTGAAATCCTGCAGAGCAATTTCTCAGTCAAATGGGAGAAAATATTATGATGAGAGATTTTGTGGATGGAAAATACACCGTGTATGAGTAACCATTTGCCGACTTAAATTCTAAAATGAGAGAGGATTTGCATTCCTTTAACAAACTAGGTATTTAAGCATGTATAATCCCGTTTTTTTAATTCTACTACCAGTGCACATTAAGGTCTTATTGGCCACGCTCTGTAATCTTTTTCTCAAAAGTACATCTTTGACGAAAACCCGGGCAGCCGGGGTAAATTTGATCTAATTTGGTTCAAAATTTTATTTGCCATTGAAAGGTCACATGGGCGGATCCGCACATACAGATAGTCGTGAAGACGAAGCCTGACTTGTAAATGTGGCGTGTTCTGAGAAAACTGGGCAAAATGCTTGTGCGTAAATTGTCATCCCAGTTTAGCCTGTGCAGTCCGCACAGGCTAATCAGGGACGACAATTTCCGCTTTTATGGAATTTTTCGTTTAAATGATGTCTCTTCTAATCGGAAATCCAGTTTAGGCGGAAAGTGTCGTCCCTGATTAGCCTGTGCGGACTGCACAGGCTAATCTGGGATGACACTTTACGCACAAGCATTTTGCCCAGTTTTCTCAGAAAACGACACAAATAACCTCTGACATACACATACGTTTTTAATTTCAACTGAGTTGAGCACAAACCGATTATCTCCTTTGATCCGATGCGGTCCCTGCAATTACTAACTAACAACATGTTGTCGTACTCCACCAGTTGCAGACGAATATCTGCTTATTGGACAACAGTATGATACTTGAACGTCTTATCTTAGTAGTAGTTTTAAGCAGGATTATAAATAAGGATTGCAGTTCAATACCGTATTCGTCACTATTATCCCTAAATTACGAACTACCATGCCGCCTAGGTTTCTCGAGTACACAGGATATGTATCACATTCCATTTATCAACATGTATTCTGTTTGTCTATTATTTTGCGTATAAAGCACGATTAAGTTCTTTGAAAGTATTATTTTCGGCGTTTTATTGCTATCATTTTCGACTCTTTATATGTGCGGAGCAACATTAAAAAAAACAGCAACGAAACGACGAAGATCTTTTTAGTAATAACGCAATTTTAAACTTATCTTATATATAAATAGCTTTCTATTTATTTTGTTATAGTGTCCTTGTATTTGTAAAAGTTTTTCTGTATTGGTGTGATATTAAATTAATGTAACAAATGCTTCCCGTACCACATTCAATACATATGTATATACTATAATATATTATATATGCGTTCTTTTTGTTGCATGTTCTCCTTATATTATATGTGTAGCATCTATGTTTACGCATAAAAATATATACTTTCAGATCTTGATTATGTGCATTGAGCACCAGACATCGACTATTGGAATACTTCCATCAAAGAATATTCGAAAACCAAAATTTTCTATTCGTTGCAAACCCTAATTGGTATCATCAAATGTAAAAGAAAATGAACATCACATTTAAATCAATTAAAATAAAGCTATAAATTAGCCATATTATTAATTGCTTGTGCGAGGAATGCAATAAATTTAATAAAATTTTCAATGCACAGTTATTTGTCATTAACGATCGGAAGTGTAAGGAATGCAGCGGATCAACTATAAAGCAAAGTCCTGTAAAAAGCCATGTACATAACACTAACACTACAAGCAAGAAATAATATGGCTAATTTATAGCTTTATTTTAATTCGTTAAAACAGTAGATGTGTCGTTGTTTATTTTTAAGACTATCTTTGCTATAATGCGAATTACTAACTTGTTTTTTTTTAATTAAAAAAACATTTATCAATGCATACAATATTTGTACTACGTATGATATTTGCAATTAATTTATAATGTAAGTGTTTTAAAGTTTATTTCGTATTTTTTATCAATTTATTGACTTAACGCATGCAGTGACTTTGTCAATTCATAAGATTAGGCTAAGTTAGTGAGTAAATTTTTAGGTGTTCGCTTGCGAACAGCTAAGGTTAGTACTGCGCGTTAAANTTTTAACTTTGTTTTTCATCGGGTTTAAAACATACTTCTTTATAATGCAAACCCAATCAAAGTATAAAATTAAAGCATAAATATATCTTACATTAATAATACATTTTTATTACGTTGTGACATTTAAGGGAAGGACGGATAACCTTAGACAAACATTGTTAATCTAGCAAGACATAAAACTCTAGAAACGATATCGGAAGAGAAACATTCTATTTCGTATCTACTACTTTCATGACAGAAACCCAACCATAAACATTTCAGATTAAAACTAAATCTGGCCTGTGAACTGTTTAATACGACATATTCACTTAAAATGTTGATTTGTCATGGTTGTCTTGTCATGTTGAAAAGCTGTGGTGCCCAATTTTCTTCCGATAAAACTTGCACATCGGACAGCACTGACTCACGATTAATCCATGTTAATCGAAAAAGCATTATCCCGTTCACATAAATTTGAATGTTATCAAATACAAAATACATTTTTTTTTGCGTCATGTAAGTCGTCACACAAAACACACCTTTGTGTCATTATAATTTTTCTAATGATGTATTGTCGTTTGTGCAAAGGAATTTTACAGCAACGGTTGCATGAAATGAGTTCATACACTTAGAAAGGCAAACATCATTTATGCAACAAAGGAATGCATAAAACACTCGCATAAGATGAATGTTTGTTTGCAGCAAAAAACGATACATGTTAAGAGGAAATGCACAAGCCTAGAGTGGTATTTCAATTTGAGCGTCGTTTGATGATTTAGTTTTAACATAATTTATTTCACGAACAAACATGGTATACATTTGCATAAAATGTACAGTTACAATTGTTCCAAAAAAGGATTAGAACGAAAGATCAGGATCTTATAAAGTTCTTCTCCATACGCAGGAATTGCAAGCAAGTGTGTAACATTTAATAATGTAGCAGACATGTATTTTAACAGTACAATTTATAATAATAATTCAACAATTGACGTAAATGTATCTAGAAAAAAATAGTATGTTTATCAAGGTTGATGAAAAAGATGTGAACACACATCAGACAGAAGAAAAGACAAAGCGAAACTGTTTAAATAAAAAATAAAAAAGGGAACTTGACAGACAGCTATGTATCAAAACGTTTACAACATTAATGTACAAATGAACAGCATCGAAGATAAGCGTGTTTTTCTCCAAGTCAAGACTTTCATCACCAAATCATATAGTTGGTATGGTTGGAGAGGTATAAGGAGCAATTGAGCTGAAAAGAACTTCTCTTTGGTGTGTAAATCGTTGACATACGAAGAAACAGTGAGAAACCGATTCGATTGCACCACAAGTACACAAGGGTGAAAGTGCAATATTGCACTTAAATAGATGTTGATTAAGTGAACTACACTTAGTTCTGAGTCTTGATGTGTATATGTTGTTTCGTTTTGTGCCGTACTGTACCGTTTTGGCAATTGGTTCCTTGCCATAAATAAAGGACCACGAAGGTGTGTATGATAGAAATGCAATACTGCTGCAGCTTCTGGAGTTTCACTTCTTTATATTGAGTGAAGCATTTGTGGGCACCTTTCACCATAATAATATTATACATTCGGTTTCTTAACATCTATATTTAGAAGATGCTTAAAGAAGTAAGAGAGACAGCATTTCTAGTATCTAGAGGAAGCATGTTCCTTTCCTTAATGGTTGATGGTACACATGAATTAGAGTATGTTGTTGTGCGGGTCGTCACATTTCTGATGTCGTCTCCATTTCGAAATGGGTAAGGGTTATAAGCTCCGACTGTGTCCGGTACAAACGATTTAAGTAAGCAGGCGTAACATTTGTTGTAATTTTATATATGAGAACAAGTTTATGTTTTCGGCGCCGAGTATCTTATGTTTCGCACCCAACCTCTCTGTAGAGCTCAGTAATCGCGACAAGTTTGGTACAAACCGATACAATTCGTGCTGCTTCTATATGATTTTTTCAAAATCAAGTCATCTTTTTCATAATGACAGCAATTATCGAAAACTACGTCGGAATATTCCAATATTGGTCTTATAAACGAGCAATATATAATTTCTAATGCTTTCCGATCGATCGTATGTTTGAGGCGGCGCATAATATGTATGCGTTTCCAGGATTGGTACTTTATGTGTGCTTTATGTTCGTGCCATGAGCAGTCGTTGGCTATAACAATTCCTAAATGTTTATGGACGTTCACTTCTGGAATAGGTGTGATTTGCATACTTAAAGTTGGATGGTTTGGTCTATATAGTTTTCGGGAAATTAATAACGACTCTGACTTTGCTGGAGTAAATTTAACCAACCACTGTTCAGCCCAGGAATTGATTCGTTCAATATCAGCTTGCATAAGAGCCGCTGTCTCAACAGGAGAAAAAACAACCATATACCATATACAGGCTTGTATCATCTGCGTTGACGCGCGACCGGATATTTGAAACAATATCATTTATGTAAACTAGGAACATCAAGGGACCGAGAATAGAACTTTGGGGAACTCCGGCTGTTAAATTAGCAAAATGCATTTCGGTGCCTGGAAGTAAAACGTTCTGTTTTCAATTTAACACTACCAGCAGAGTGGAGCTAAATAGAGTAGTCCTTAATGCGAGACTTTATCGAAGGCCTCACTTATGTCAAAGAAAACGACCCTAACCTCGATTCCGTTGTCCAGGTCTTCACAAAATGTTTCATAAATATAAGTTAATTGAATATCCTTGGGTAAAGCCAGACTGATATTGTGTGAAACACGAGTTACTACGAAGAAAATTAAAAATATGTGTATTAAGGATCCTTTCGAAAACCTTTTCAAGAGTATTTAGGAGAGATATTGGTTGATAGTTAGACGCTAATGACGGGTCGCCTTTTTGTGTCGCCTTTTTGTGTCGCCTTTTTGTGTCGCCTGACTATGGTCAGGGAACGTATAGGTGTTACNTGACCCTGAAATTCTGAGAGATGGATTTTAACGCGTAATTGTAACTGGGCCGCAATTTCCTTACACTGAATAGTGATACATCCTTTTGCGCTGAGCACAGACACAGTGCTGTAGCCAAAGTTCAGAGGTTTTATCTCGAATAAGCCTATGCAATATTTGAATATATTCATTCGTGTCTGCTGGCGTTATGTAAAAGTCTTTTAAGGTGAAAAGCTGGGTAAAGCTCGCAGATTTATTTTCATCAATTATGTTATTGTATATTTAGAATGTGTATATGGTGTCAAAAATCAAAAGTTTTGTACAAGGAATTTTCATAGTGAAATTATATTCTTAGTAAGATAGGTATTCGATATTCCAACAATATTCATTTAATATGATGGTGATTGCAAATTGTACTTTCTATGCTTTCTGAACGTCAAAAAAGGGTCATGCTGTTGTGATTTTGTTTAAGTTATCTCTATGAAATAAATAGGATGATACAAATTGCACACACATCTCGACCCGTGCGTTAAGGCACTCGCTTAATACATTTGAATGGCTAGTGTTGATTTAAAACTTGCGATTAAATTTGAAAAATAGGTTGCGTCTTAAATGTTTCAATAGCGAACAACTCCAGTGCCTCCAGTGCTTTGATTTATTTTGTCACGGTCTTATTGGGCCCATTCCAGTAGCTGTGGGCCCATAGGCAGTTGCCTACCCTGCCTAATGGGTAATCCGGGACTGACCCTATTGCTTTTAGCCAAACCATTATTGGTACATTGAATAAGATGCACTGAATTAACTTTTATATAAAATATTAACATGCATGAAAAAGGAAATGTGGTAACAAGATTTGGAAGATGTCCGTAATTAATTGAAAATCCCCTTTCAAAGTAGAAAATAACTCGTGTAAAGTAAAAAAAAAAAGGTTAACGAGAAAACAAAGTTTGGCCGAACTACCTACCTTATTGTTGAAGACATAAGTTGAAACAAACAATTATTTTTATGTTATAAACCATTTTGCAATCGTAAATTTTCATCGAATTGCTTTACAATGCATTCTTAAGTGTTAAAGAACGCTCTAGAAATTTAAAGCTCTGAAAAACATCAACGTTTGATCACGTTGCCTATTTCGCAAAAACCCAAACACATGTCGAACAATTGCGTCAATTTTTAACTGGCTTTACAAAAGACGACCTGTTGTACAAGGTTTGCTTACATTACACCATTCATTTAAAGTCGTGACATTCAAATAATTAGGTGAGTGGAACAATTACATATTTTCGTTAAAAAAAGCAAGGGCATTTGGACTACATGGAATGTGGCCTAGTAAGAATTGAAATCCTTACCGAGATGGACAAGTAGTCTAAACGTACGTAAGGAATTTTGTTGTACAAAGTTAGCTTAAATTACATCCTTTATTATAAAGTCGTGACATTTAAATAGTTGAGTATAGCGTGGTAACGAAAACATATTATCGTTTAAAGTTCATTTGTATTTAAACAAGATGCACTCTGTGGCCTGGTCAAAATTGAACTCCTTACGGAGATGTGTACGTTGTCTCAAACTACGTCCGGAAATCTGAACTTAAGATTAAGTTAAGTGCAAACGCATTTTGCTTTATCTACATGTTTATGTGGATTTGGACAACTTATGTTTTTCTTTTTTACTATAAAGACAAACATAACCT
>VMBQ01006143.1:42660-58553 GCA_007657795.1 Dreissena rostriformis | reverse complement strand
TCAGTTGAGCGGTAAACAGAAATGGTGTAGTAAACAAATTATTGAATGATCGGTATGGTAAAAAATTCGTCAACTTTTCGTTGACTCGAAATTTTCATCGTCATCGTCAAGTCAGCAGCAATTCGTTGACAATGCTTCGACGATCTAATTAATCAACTCGCCACTAATTATAACTGCTTCTGAAATGTTACGCAACAACTAAACTTTAAGTTCAACCCTAGAAAATATTAACTCAAATTTGTGCTACTAACACATTATCTTTTGTATGGTACAGAGCAGGATGACCTCAACCTGCACATACCTATGGAAGAGGTAAATAAAGTCTCTTTTCCAAAAAAAATATAAATAAATAAAAAGTTGTTTACCCTAGTTCAATGCCGATTATTGTTACCTGAAGTGTGTGCGTCTGCCGCGGGTGGGTGTGGGGGCAGACAGGGGGCAGCTATCATGCTCTGTACCAGCAGGAAGACCCGCTTGGGTACCTGACCCGGGCACAGCTGTACCACCTCGCCCAGCGTGAACAGGTAGCATANGTATTAGTAAACTTCATCTAAAAATAGAGTATTAGTAAACTTCATCTAAAAATAGAGTATTAGTAAACTTCATCTAAAAATAGAGTATTAGTAAACTTCATCTAAAAATAGAGTATTAGTAAACTTCATCTAAAAATAGAGTATTAGTAAACTTCATCTAAAAATAGAGTATTAGTAAACTTCATCTAAAAATAGAGTATTAGTAAACTTCATCTAAAAATAGAGTATTAGTAAACTTCATCTAAAAATAGAGTATTAGTAAACTTCATCTAAAAATAGAGTATTAGTAAACTTCATCTAAAAATAGAGTATTAGTAAACTTCATCTAAAAATAGAGTATTAGTAAACTTCATCTAAAAATAGAGTATTAGTAAACTTCATCTAAAAATAGAGTATTAGTAAACTTCATCTAAAAATAGAGTATTAGTAAACTTCATCTAAAAATAGAGTATTAGTAAACTTCATCTAAAAATAGAGTATTAGTAAACTTCATCTAAAAATAGAGTATTAGTAAACTTCATCTAAAAATAGAGTATTAGTAAACTTCATCTAAAAATAGAGTATTAGTAAACTTCATCTAAAAATAGAGTATTAGTAAACTTCATCTAAAAATAGAGTATTAGTAAACTTCATCTAAAAATAGAGTATTAGTAAACTTCATCTAAAAATAGAGTATTAGTAAACTTCATCTAAAAATAGAGTATTAGTAAACTTCATCTAAAAATAGAGTATTAGTAAACTTCATCTAAAAATAGAGTATTAGTAAACTTCATCTAAAAATAGAGTATTAGTAAACTTCATCTAAAAATAGAGTATTAGTAAACTTCATCTAAAAATAGAGTATTAGTAAACTTCATCTAAAAATAGAGTATTAGTAAACTTCATCTAAAAATAGAGTATTAGTAAACTTCATCTAAAAATAGAGTATTAGTAAACTTCATCTAAAAATAGAGTATTAGTAAACTTCATCTAAAAATAGAGTATTAGTAAACTTCATCTAAAAATAGAGTATTAGTAAACTTCATCTAAAAATAGAGTATTAGTAAACTTCATCTAAAAATAGAGTATTAGTAAACTTCATCTAAAAATAGAGTATTAGTAAACTTCATCTAAAAATAGAGTATTAGTAAACTTCATCTAAAAATAGAGTATTAGTAAACTTCATCTAAAAATAGAGTATTAGTAAACTTCATCTAAAAATAGAGTATTAGTAAACTTCATCTAAAAATAGAGTATTAGTAAACTTCATCTAAAAATAGAGTATTAGTAAACTTCATCTAAAAATAGAGTATTAGTAAACTTCATCTAAAAATAGAGTATTAGTAAACTTCATCTAAAAATAGAGTATTAGTAAACTTCATCTAAAAATAGAGTATTAGTAAACTTCATCTAAAAATAGAGTATTAGTAAACTTCATCTAAAAATAGAGTATTAGTAAACTTCATCTAAAAATAGAGTATTAGTAAACTTCATCTAAAAATAGAGTATTAGTAAACTTCATCTAAAAATAGAGTATTAGTAAACTTCATCTAAAAATAGAGTATTAGTAAACTTCATCTAAAAATAGAGTATTAGTAAACTTCATCTAAAAATAGAGTATTAGTAAACTTCATCTAAAAATAGAGTATTAGTAAACTTCATCTAAAAATAGAGTATTAGTAAACTTCATCTAAAAATAGAGTATTAGTAAACTTCATCTAAAAATAGAGTATTAGTAAACTTCATCTAAAAATAGAGTATTAGTAAACTTCATCTAAAAATAGAGTATTAGTAAACTTCATCTAAAAATAGAGTATTAGTAAACTTCATCTAAAAATAGAGTATTAGTAAACTTCATCTAAAAATAGAGTATTAGTAAACTTCATCTAAAAATAGAGTATTAGTAAACTTCATCTAAAAATAGAGTATTAGTAAACTTCATCTAAAAATAGAGTATTAGTAAACTTCATCTAAAAATAGAGTATTAGTAAACTTCATCTAAAAATAGAGTATTAGTAAACTTCATCTAAAAATAGAGTATTAGTAAACTTCATCTAAAAATAGAGTATTAGTAAACTTCATCTAAAAATAGAGTATTAGTAAACTTCATCTAAAAATAGAGTATTAGTAAACTTCATCTAAAAATAGAGTATTAGTAAACTTCATCTAAAAATAGAGTATTAGTAAACTTCATCTAAAAATAGAGTATTAGTAAACTTCATCTAAAAATAGAGTATTAGTAAACTTCATCTAAAAATAGAGTATTAGTAAACTTCATCTAAAAATAGAGTATTAGTAAACTTCATCTAAAAATAGAGTATTAGTAAACTTCATCTAAAAATAGAGTATTAGTAAACTTCATCTAAAAATAGAGTATTAGTAAACTTCATCTAAAAATAGAGTATTAGTAAACTTCATCTAAAAATAGAGTATTAGTAAACTTCATCTAAAAATAGAGTATTAGTAAACTTCATCTAAAAATAGAGTATTAGTAAACTTCATCTAAAAATAGAGTATTAGTAAACTTCATCTAAAAATAGAGTATTAGTAAACTTCATCTAAAAATAGAGTATTAGTAAACTTCATCTAAAAATAGAGTATTAGTAAACTTCATCTAAAAATAGAGTATTAGTAAACTTCATCTAAAAATAGAGTATTAGTAAACTTCATCTAAAAATAGAGTATTAGTAAACTTCATCTAAAAATAGAGTATTAGTAAACTTCATCTAAAAATAGAGTATTAGTAAACTTCATCTAAAAATAGAGTATTAGTAAACTTCATCTAAAAATAGAGTATTAGTAAACTTCATCTAAAAATAGAGTATTAGTAAACTTCATCTAAAAATAGAGTATTAGTAAACTTCATCTAAAAATAGAGTATTAGTAAACTTCATCTAAAAATAGAGTATTAGTAAACTTCATCTAAAAATAGAGTATTAGTAAACTTCATCTAAAAATAGAGTATTAGTAAACTTCATCTAAAAATAGAGTATTAGTAAACTTCATCTAAAAATAGAGTATTAGTAAACTTCATCTAAAAATAGAGTATTAGTAAACTTCATCTAAAAATAGAGTATTAGTAAACTTCATCTAAAAATAGAGTATTAGTAAACTTCATCTAAAAATAGAGTATTAGTAAACTTCATCTAAAAATAGAGTATTAGTAAACTTCATCTAAAAATAGAGTATTAGTAAACTTCATCTAAAAATAGAGTATTAGTAAACTTCATCTAAAAATAGAGTATTAGTAAACTTCATCTAAAAATAGAGTATTAGTAAACTTCATCTAAAAATAGAGTATTAGTAAACTTCATCTAAAAATAGAGTATTAGTAAACTTCATCTAAAAATAGAGTATTAGTAAACTTCATCTAAAAATAGAGTATTAGTAAACTTCATCTAAAAATAGAGTATTAGTAAACTTCATCTAAAAATAGAGTATTAGTAAACTTCATCTAAAAATAGAGTATTAGTAAACTTCATCTAAAAATAGAGTATTAGTAAACTTCATCTAAAAATAGAGTATTAGTAAACTTCATCTAAAAATAGAGTATTAGTAAACTTCATCTAAAAATAGAGTATTAGTAAACTTCATCTAAAAATAGAGTATTAGTAAACTTCATCTAAAAATAGAGTATTAGTAAACTTCATCTAAAAATAGAGTATTAGTAAACTTCATCTAAAAATAGAGTATTAGTAAACTTCATCTAAAAATAGAGTATTAGTAAACTTCATCTAAAAATAGAGTATTAGTAAACTTCATCTAAAAATAGAGTATTAGTAAACTTCATCTAAAAATAGAGTATTAGTAAACTTCATCTAAAAATAGAGTATTAGTAAACTTCATCTAAAAATAGAGTATTAGTAAACTTCATCTAAAAATAGAGTATTAGTAAACTTCATCTAAAAATAGAGTATTAGTAAACTTCATCTAAAAATAGAGTATTAGTAAACTTCATCTAAAAATAGAGTATTAGTAAACTTCATCTAAAAATAGAGTATTAGTAAACTTCATCTAAAAATAGAGTATTAGTAAACTTCATCTAAAAATAGAGTATTAGTAAACTTCATCTAAAAATAGAGTATTAGTAAACTTCATCTAAAAATAGAGTATTAGTAAACTTCATCTAAAAATAGAGTATTAGTAAACTTCATCTAAAAATAGAGTATTAGTAAACTTCATCTAAAAATAGAGTATTAGTAAACTTCATCTAAAAATAGAGTATTAGTAAACTTCATCTAAAAATAGAGTATTAGTAAACTTCATCTAAAAATAGAGTATTAGTAAACTTCATCTAAAAATAGAGTATTAGTAAACTTCATCTAAAAATAGAGTATTAGTAAACTTCATCTAAAAATAGAGTATTAGTAAACTTCATCTAAAAATAGAGTATTAGTAAACTTCATCTAAAAATAGAGTATTAGTAAACTTCATCTAAAAATAGAGTATTAGTAAACTTCATCTAAAAATAGAGTATTAGTAAACTTCATCTAAAAATAGAGTATTAGTAAACTTCATCTAAAAATAGAGTATTAGTAAACTTCATCTAAAAATAGAGTATTAGTAAACTTCATCTAAAAATAGAGTATTAGTAAACTTCATCTAAAAATAGAGTATTAGTAAACTTCATCTAAAAATAGAGTATTAGTAAACTTCATCTAAAAATAGAGTATTAGTAAACTTCATCTAAAAATAGAGTATTAGTAAACTTCATCTAAAAATAGAGTATTAGTAAACTTCATCTAAAAATAGAGTATTAGTAAACTTCATCTAAAAATAGAGTATTAGTAAACTTCATCTAAAAATAGAGTATTAGTAAACTTCATCTAAAAATAGAGTATTAGTAAACTTCATCTAAAAATAGAGTATTAGTAAACTTCATCTAAAAATAGAGTATTAGTAAACTTCATCTAAAAATAGAGTATTAGTAAACTTCATCTAAAAATAGAGTATTAGTAAACTTCATCTAAAAATAGAGTATTAGTAAACTTCATCTAAAAATAGAGTATTAGTAAACTTCATCTAAAAATAGAGTATTAGTAAACTTCATCTAAAAATAGAGTATTAGTAAACTTCATCTAAAAATAGAGTATTAGTAAACTTCATCTAAAAATAGAGTATTAGTAAACTTCATCTAAAAATAGAGTATTAGTAAACTTCATCTAAAAATAGAGTATTAGTAAACTTCATCTAAAAATAGAGTATTAGTAAACTTCATCTAAAAATAGAGTATTAGTAAACTTCATCTAAAAATAGAGTATTAGTAAACTTCATCTAAAAATAGAGTATTAGTAAACTTCATCTAAAAATAGAGTATTAGTAAACTTCATCTAAAAATAGAGTATTAGTAAACTTCATCTAAAAATAGAGTATTAGTAAACTTCATCTAAAAATAGAGTATTAGTAAACTTCATCTAAAAATAGAGTATTAGTAAACTTCATCTAAAAATAGAGTATTAGTAAACTTCATCTAAAAATAGAGTATTAGTAAACTTCATCTAAAAATAGAGTATTAGTAAACTTCATCTAAAAATAGAGTATTAGTAAACTTCATCTAAAAATAGAGTATTAGTAAACTTCATCTAAAAATAGAGTATTAGTAAACTTCATCTAAAAATAGAGTATTAGTAAACTTCATCTAAAAATAGAGTATTAGTAAACTTCATCTAAAAATAGAGTATTAGTAAACTTCATCTAAAAATAGAGTATTAGTAAACTTCATCTAAAAATAGAGTATTAGTAAACTTCATCTAAAAATAGAGTATTAGTAAACTTCATCTAAAAATAGAGTATTAGTAAACTTCATCTAAAAATAGAGTATTAGTAAACTTCATCTAAAAATAGAGTATTAGTAAACTTCATCTAAAAATAGAGTATTAGTAAACTTCATCTAAAAATAGAGTATTAGTAAACTTCATCTAAAAATAGAGTATTAGTAAACTTCATCTAAAAATAGAGTATTAGTAAACTTCATCTAAAAATAGAGTATTAGTAAACTTCATCTAAAAATTGTGTGTTTTGCAACATAATATTGCGACATAAATGAAAATTGAGTCTTGCACTTCTTCATTGTTACACAGAAAACTTGGAGATAAATTCACGACACAAAGAACACATACTAATAATGAAAGTATCCATAATTCACTTAAGTTCAAGGGCATATAACATTTCAAAATTTGAGTTGTGTGCAATTTAACTTTGGCAAATTTTGGATACTAACTTCAATGTGCTTTTTGTTATGAACTTGTCTCTCAGTTTTCAGTGTATCAACTATGTATGAATCTAAAAAGATAAGTTGTTTATACTATTTAGACATGCACTACTGGGTCCTGCAATAAATCCATAAGTATGTACGGACGGTATGGACTGCACAGGCTAATCTGGGACATAGAAAATACTATGTAAGTGTGATTGTGTACTTGAATTTATCCCACGAGTTGAAGAAAGGTTTACCATGGCGAGGCTTGCCAAACCGTGTAAGCCTTTCTGAGACGAGTGGGATAAATTCAAGTTCACAATCACACTAATATAGTATTCAATTTATCTTACATTTTTTTTTATATTTAATTTGTTTCTGATGCAATCAAAATAGTAGTCTTTTATTGCTTAAAACAATAGCAGAATCAGATTAACTTAACTGAATCTAACCTTGCGTAGTAATATTAAAATTGTTTGTGATCTTTCCTGTTAACGCCACTCGAAATAGTCCTTAAGAATTCCAAAAGCAGAGTAACAAGACAAAATATTGCTATATGCCTCGATCAAAGTTTAATCAGCATTCCAAATGTTTCACACTCAAGTAGAACACAAACGCTTTTGTTCAAACTAAAATTCTAGTTTCACCACTGCAAAATACAAAAAATGGCTGCCATTTTTAATTTACTTTACGTCAGGCGTCAAACATCTACTGGTTCATGTTCTACTCACTAAAGTTGTGCAATGACCATGTTTATTTTCGTCAGTTTTGTTTGCTTTCATGACGAGTTAAAAATTCTGCACACAAAATAAAATAGATTTCTTCATCACAATTAGGTATAAAAACACGCTTACCTAAATGACAACTTTTATCCAATGCTAATAATAATACAGTTACAACGATATGTACTTCCATGTTCGGTTCTTCAATACCTTTTTCCGAAATTTATTTTAAACCACGCTATTTTTTAATAACGTTTTATTTGTTCTGATCCAAAACACAATTTACGAAACCGGACTCCTATCGCAGCGAGATATTCTATTACTATCAAAATTTACAATTATGCATGACAACCACACACTCTGAAATACGTTTTGGATTCGTTCGATGTTTTAACAAATATTTTACTTTTAAAAAATAATCACGTCCCATTGTCCATCTGAAAATCCAGAGTCAAAATTAAATTGGTGTGTTTCGTCACAGAAATTACGTCACACGAGATACATCATAAATTGCGCAAACAATTGAATGAAAAATAAAAGTACGGAAAGTCGGTTTTCAGATAAATTTCAGTGAAAATTCGGCTTTTATTTATATACAGTATATTGATTTCAAAAGTAAACATTCATTTCATGTTTAAATCCAAATTTAAGAACAAATGAACGAGGAGTAAAAGACAAAAAAGTAGTCCATAAAGGTGTGGGATAAAGCACAGTGTAGGATCAACCTTATCTTTTCTGTATGGGTCGTATTTTGTACTATAAAATCATTAAGCTGTAGGATAAAACACTTTACACACATTAATTCAGCCCGGTTTACACAGAGAGAGGCTCATCTTTAAAAAAAGTCTTCATGAGATCATCATAATCGATGTGATACGTCTCACTGCCCGTACCTCTGATCCACACTGTGGGGCCGGGCCATCACACCCAGCAGGTCCCAGGCCAGCTGATGACACGCAGACTTGGACCTGCAACCATGGAAACCAAGAAAATGTAGTGAACAAACTATTAAACCTACCACTCTTTACGCCTTGCAATGACTTTTTTTGTTATTCTGTCACTTAGTTGTGTTTCCAGTGGGTATATCTGTTTCAAGAATGAAAAAAATCCTTGCAATTTAAAAGATTTCGTCTACAGTTGAAAATATCAGTCTACAACAGTCAACACCACTGATTAATTTATGAAATGCACTTGCGTAGGGCAATGATTAAAGTGCAACACTTTTTCATGGCACCTTGATTATTTTTACGTTAGAAGGTTAAGACTACATGCAGAGCTACAACCTAGGGAAGTTGCTACAGGTGAAGACTGTAGAGGCTACAAGTATATTTTTTTTAAACTTAAAAATCATATTGTAGGTTAAGGTTAATAACATGTGTAAGGCATAGCAGTATCACTATCGGAAATCATGTCCCATGAACCCAGTTGGTAGCGTTACCTGACAATCAGCACAACATTGTTGAGTATGAGCTCCTCAAGAGTCTCCATGCACTTGTCTGAGAGCGTCTGCTCGCGGTCTATCACCAGGGGTAACGCTCCCTCCAGCCATGTCCTACAAGCAATAGGCAGTCATTCTTGTACTGTCATAAACATTTGAGAATTGCTCTGGGAAAAGTGGGTTTAATGCATGGGCATAAAGTGTTGTTCCAGCAGTTTAGCCTGTGCAGACTGCACATGCTAATCAGGGACAACACTTTTCGCTTTTATTGTTTTTTAAGATTAAAGGAAGTCTTGACGAAAATCCAGTAAAGGCGGATAGTGTCGTCCCTGATTAGCCTGTGCGGACTGCAGAAGCTTATCTGGGACGACACTTTACACACATGCATTAAACCCGTTTTCACAATGCGAGGCTTATATATATTTACATTAACTGGCATAATTTAGTTGTCGTTAAAAAATCTGTAAAAATGCATCATAATTAATACAGGCCTGCATGCTGCACTGCAACATTTTCAACCAGGCTTAAAGAGAGCCTGGGTTTTATAAAGGCGAACTTTTCTTGGTCTCAATTAATAATTATTAGAAGTGATAATACAAGATTTGGGGCTTGATCGGTGGACTGCTAATTTCAATGACCCATGCAATAGTGATGATGATGATTATTATTATTATTATTATTACAATTAGTATTTCAATTTTATAATTACAAGTACAAAACTTTAATCACTTTATACCAAGTATTGGTTTTTTTTGTCCAAAATATTTTTTAAAAGTTTGAAAAATTGATTTTTTTGTGTGATGGATTTCCTTACTGCTGTAAGGCCGGGTGGGTGGGGTATTCTATGAGGAGGTCCGTCAGACACTGCAGGGCTTGTTTTCGTGCCGACAGTCCCGGGTCTCGACAGTGATCCCTCAACACCTTCAGGTTCTAGAACATAATGGCATTTCTTGTGTCTCATTTCATTTGTGCAGTAATACTAACAACATGTTTCGTAACAGTTAAAGCATTAAACGCATGAAATAGGACAAAACTACAATATCCAATGCATAATATTTAGCATGCATATGAAAGAAAAATAATTTATTTGACAGTGTTTGTTCAGTTTGCATCTCAGCAGGTATTTCAAATGCACATTCCAAGACAGCACAGTGGCAATGGAAAACCATGGCGGCCAACCAAATCTAATTTCCTAGGCACTGGTAACAATTGTCTGTTTATGTTCATCAATTTGTGTTTGCATTGTCAAATGCACATATAATTCAAATTTGTATTTGACCCATGATATATAAGGCTGATTCAACACATTCAAATGTCAAATAACACTTTAATTTTTTTCAAGAGTATCATAATTGTTACACTTTAGCGACAGTAGGGACAATCAGGACATGTGCATAGAAGACTGATAAGCTATGTTTGTCCTACAATGGAGGGCAATGTGGGAAAGACCTCCTGTACGTATGACAAATGCATGCGTACCTGTTCGTTACAGTTGGGCATTTCAAATCTGATGGCCGCCTCGATGGCTTGCAGGGCAGCTTTGCGTACGTTGACCTTCTCGTCTCGCACACGTCTTCTTAGCATGGAGAACACGCCTTCGCTGTCAGACAGGTCTGCAGGCATATCAAACATGGGTGTCATAGTATCGTCATAGTATCTGATGCAGAAAAACTAAGCAGATGCAAGTTTAGAGCCCATCCATCAATGTGGGGTTTCTAGTAATATGGGCAATGGACATTTATTAATTTGTGAAATGGAACTTTGAACTTGTGTGCCTTTGATTTTGGAAGTTCAAATCCTGACAAACATATTTTTTGAAAAGCGGTACAGATGATTCAGCAATGACAAGCCTGATATCATACTGGGGTCGAATCCCGGGGTGAGATGCACTCTGTTCATGGGAGTGATCTGCTCCTGCTCGTTGACCTCTGACCCCTCTGGCAGTCTGCTGGCACCCTCTATAGTCTGCTGAGCAATTGTCTCCTCTGACCCCCGCGTTGAGTCGTACGCTGCGGAGTCTACTGGAACTAGGCAAAATAAGAATGAAAATCAGGCCCTTATCATCAACCCTGTATACATTGATAAAACAAAAAGATGATTTCAACACCAGAGCAATTTTTTCTACTATCTTATGAGAACGTCTATAAGCAATAATGTCCCCTATCCATCATTGTCAGAAATGTGTGTTTTTTTTTTTTTAGTATTTGTTGCCATAGCAACCAGAATTCTTGACGTAGGAACAAAATGAAATGACGTGCATAATCTCAATATTGGCATCTGTCCATGTTTCAAGTTTCGTGAACAAATATGAAGAACTTTTAAAGTTATCGCAGGATCCAGAAAAGTGTGACAGACAGACTGATGGACGGACGGACTGACAGAGCGCAAACCACAAGACCCCTCCGGTGAAACCAGTAGGGGACAACAAAAAACAAATGTACTGAGCCACTCCTCACCCCTTATAGATGCTCCGGGTGTTCTGATGAGGCGCTGAGGTGCATTCGGGTGTCGAGGGGCAAATTGCGGTGTCATGATATCCCTCACTGTTCTCACCACCCTCTCATCCGCGGATGACAAGCACTGACCAAAGCAGGTGATTGCACGTGCCCGAACACTACAAGACATAACCTATAGATGGTACCATGGCCCTCTTTGGCCATCAGTGGAAGGAACCCAGGTCCCTCATGAGGGGGAATTTTCGTGGCGTTTCCCATTTATGGGGAATTTTTTACTTACTCTCTCATTACCACATTTGTAAATGTTTGCACTATATTCACTGCTTTTTTTCATAATTTAGTATATTTGATCGAGGGCCCTGGGTACATTTGTTGTGACGGGAGCGCGGATAAGGAATATGGAGGTTTTGTTGTAAGAGCTTATTAACAAAGTTTCTAAGGGTTTGACAGCGCGAACCATTGCAAAACAGTCAGGGCAGCCCATTTCATTGCAGTGCTCAAGGGCTAGATTGAGGTCGAGATGTCAGTATCAATTCCTGGCTAGACACATAAATATTGTTTACAAAATAAGACATAAGGTGTGAATTAAATGGAACCTAATAAACAGGGGGAGGGATTAAATAAAATTATGCATATATTAAAGTTACACTGCAAGTCTACTTACAAGTGAAAGCAATTATATATTTCCTGGGCAATTTCCTTTTATAGTATGGAGTCATTACATCAGCAAAATATGTAAACAATCATGCTGTTTTTGTTATTTGTCATTTACATTTTTTTATCCATCTCAGAATATGCGTTATCCCAACTTAGAAAAAATAAATACCTTTAAACCCCAAAATAAGGTTAAAGGGCTCTATCTCAAAGAGGTGAAGCTCTGATTTCATATAAAACAGCTAATAAGAGACCACTTCTTTACCATGCTGTGGTCGATTAAGAAGCTTACGTGGGTGCCTTATCCGAACAGCGCTCCAGCAGGATGCCCAACAGGGACTTGTGGGTAATGTACGTCTGCAGCTCTGGCGGTACGTCTGGACTGGCTCCACGCTCGGGACTGGACAGCAAGGTTGACACGATCTCCAGGGCAAACCCACGGTTATTGATCTATGGGGATAGAATATTCTGAGTAGTCTATTTTGATTGATATGACTTAAAGGTCTACTCTAGCTGTCCTCCTTAAAAATTGCTTGTACAAACAGTTGTTAAGAGTGCAAATTATAGAATAGCATTAGTTTAGTACAATATCTAAAAACACTAGCAATATGTAATAATTATACTAGCAATAATTTCCCTTTAAAAAAATGCAAATGTGGTTGTAATGATCAAATCTTGTTAAAAATATCTAATGTAAACAAAGCACATGGTCCTTGTCAGTTGATGGCATGACATAGAGGCTTAACTAATTTTCGACATAATTTATCAAATGAGACCCGTTCTGGGAGAACTAGCTTAATGCATGTGCGTAAAGTATATTCCCAGATTATCACAGATAATCAGGGATGACAGTTTCCACTCTTATGGTAATTTTCATTTAAACGAAGACTCTTCTTATATAAAAAAAACATTTAGACAGAAAGTTTCATCCCTGATTAGCCTGTGCTGACGACACTTTACGCAAGTGCATTAAGCCCAGAACGAGGCTCAAACATGATAACGTTGAGCTTTCCAACCTGAGAGTGTCTGGAGAGCTTGTGGAACCACTGCACCATGGCGCCATAGGAGGCCGCTGGCAGTTGCTGAGATATGAGCACCACCGCCTGTGCGACCTTGGTACGATACTCGGCGCGGTCCGTCACCTTAGTGCACATGTGCTGCATCAGGGTCCGAACGCTCGCCTGACCACGGTCCCCACACTGCTTTAGCACAAGTCTGCAGAGGATTGGAAATGAAGGGCTGGATGTTTTTTTCCCAGGACAAATAACCCAAATAAATTTATCTTTTTGAAGGCTGAATCATTGATTCGTATTAGAACTTGCCCAACATACAGACAATAATATCTCATTTTGAAGGCTTAAATCAATGATAAATAAGAACTAGCCAAACATTTGGACACAAATATCTCGTTCTGAAGGATGAATCAGTCAAACAAATAAGAACTAGCCCAACATTTGAACATAAATATCTCTTTTTAAAGGCAGAATTGATCCAAATAAGAACTAATTGTAACCCTAAAGCCCTGCACAGGTAAATTTGATACAAAGCTTGCTCAGTTTCATGTACGGGAGCTAGCAATATAAGCTCAATCTAAATACAGAGCTTTTTCTCACCATTTCTGGAATATGCATATCTGCGTAAAATATACATGAAAAATATCTAAATAAGCATGAACAAGGGCTGTTTGTAAAACATGCATGCCCCCATATGGGCTGTCAGTTGTAGTGGCAGCCATTGTGTGAATAGGTTTTTTGTCACTGTGAACTTGACCTTTGACCTAGTGACCTGAAAATTAATAGGGGTCATCTGCCAGTCATGATCAATGTTCATATGAAGTTTCATGATCCTAGGCGTAAGCTTTCTTGAGTTATCTGGAAACCATTTTACTGTGTTGAGTCACCGTGACCTTTGACCTACTGACCTGAAAATCAATAGGGGTCATCTGCCAGTCATGATCAATGTACCTATGAAGTTTCATGATCCTAGGCCTAATTATTCTTGAGTTATCATCAGGAAACCATTTTACTGTTTCGAGTCACTGTGACCTTGACCTTTGACCTAGTGACCTGAGAATTAATAGGGGTCACCTGCCAGTCATGATCAATGTACCTATGAAGTTTCATGATCCTAGGCGTAAGCGTTCTTGAGTTATCATCCGGAAACTATCTGGTGGATGGACGGACCGACGGACCGACATTTGCAAAACAATATACCCCCTCTTCTTTGAAGGGGGGCATAATTATAATAAATTCATGGTACGCATCCAGAGCTATTAATAGGTGTACGAAAATTGCCTCAATGTTATGCTTAAGTAATTCATATTTGCAAACAAACACTAAAATCCATTGCAAATACAGTCAATGTTAATAACAACTGCTAAAACTGTGAACAGAGCACGTATGAGTTCATCAAATCAGACTTTCAAATCTGCTATAGCCTATACATGAGCCTCTTTCAGTCGTATCAAAAACCTTTGAAGTAAATTTTGAGCTGGGACAATTTCTTAAATGTAACTGTAAGTGTGTAACATGTGGTCAGTTTAAAATTCATTAATAAGTACCTGTACCTCTCATTTTACAGACGAGAGAGAACTACATCAGACAGTTGTTTTAAAATATTGTAAAGTATGGATTGAAGAAATATGGAAGTAATGAAAAATACATGCATTTACAAATGGATATTAGAATGACAATTGACATTCGATTTGGATTAATGCTTTAAAGTATAACTATACTTTTTCTTAATAATTATTTTGCACAATTAATCAGAAGGTAAAACGGTTTTTAGGATAGGGTAAATAAATTCCTTAGCATAGTATACTCTCTGAAAAAATCTTGAGGATTGTATTTCACGCTTAAATTCATAATTTCATTAGTGAAATACACCTTGAATGAACAAATTATCTTCTGCTATGATTACCTGTACCCAGGAAATAGTGATTTTGAGCATGAATTTTCATATAATTTGGAAAAAGTAATATTGGTTGGCTTATTACATTTGAATAATTATTGGAAAGTCAAATCATCAATTGGAATTTAATTTTGGGGTAAAAAAGATACTTGTTAGCATTGGGAATATCATAAAACAGGTATTAAATCAGCCAACAAAAAGCCCTGTAATTTAATTGGTAATACACAGGAATATGGGCATGCTTGTTGATTTGCCGATTTCAATGATTTCTGAATCAGTAACTTAACAAGTCCGCCCAAGCTAATCAGGGGCGTTACTAAAGCTTTTAAAGATTTTATAAAAGGAAGTCTCTTCTAAACAAAAATCCAATCAAGGCGGAATGCACAGGCTAATCTGGGACCAGGGCTCTCGCTGGGTCAAAATTTTCTTTCGCCACCCATTTTTGACATTTTAATCATTTTTTCGCCACTTTAAAAAAAATAACAGCTTTTATGTAGCCATTGTTAAATTACAGTCTCTAATGCGTATACAATGCATTTATTATTTGCTTAATTATTTAAACCCCATATAACACTAGTCCTTACTTGAATGTCCAGTTTTAATATGCGGCCATGATACAATAAGTTGCTTATGACATTTGTTTAGCCAGAAATATTAGAAAATACATTTTCGCCACTTGTTTTCTCAAATTGAAAGATGGGGGCTAGTACTATAAGCTCAGTCTAAATAAAGGGCTTTTTCTCACCATGTTGTGAATATGCACTAAACTTAACAGCTCTATTTCAAAACATGTGATAGTCAAATCAGCATTGGGAATTTAATTTTGGGATTGGATTTGGGATAAACAGCTTAAAGATACATCTTAGAATTTGGAATATGACCGAACAGCTATAAAATGAGCCAAAAAGCCTTGTAATATAATTGGTAATATACAGGAATTTGGGCATGTTTGTTGATTTGCCATTTTTTTTTTTTTTTTTTTTTTTTTCTCAAATTGGAGTTTTT
>VMBQ01006143.1:23319-39337 GCA_007657795.1 Dreissena rostriformis | reverse complement strand
CCTTGGAGAATGCAATTTTTGTGTTTAAGCCTTGGAGAATGCAATTTTTGTGTTTAAGCCTTGGAGAATGCAATTTTTGTGTTTAAGCCTTGGAGAATGCAATTTTTGTGTTTAAGCCTTGGAGAATGCAATTTTTGTGTTTAAGCCTTGGAGAATGCAATTTTTGTGTTTAAGCCTTGGAGAATGCAATTTTTGTGTTTAAGCCTTGGAGAATGCAATTTTTGTGTTTAAGCCTTGGAGAATGCAATTTTTGTGTTTAAGCCTTGGAGAATGCAATTTTTGTGTTTAAGCCTTGGAGAATGCAATTTTTGTGTTTAAGCCTTGGAGAATGCAATTTTTGTGTTTAAGCCTTGGAGAATGCAATTTTTGTGTTTAAGCCTTGGAGAATGCAATTTTTGTGTTTAAGCCTTGGAGAATGCAATTTTTGTGTTTAAGCCTTGGAGAATGCAATTTTTGTGTTTAAGCCTTGGAGAATGCAATTTTTGTGTTTAAGCCTTGGAGAATGCAATTTTTGTGTTTAAGCCTTGGAGAATGCAATTTTTGTGTTTAAGCCTTGGAGAATGCAATTTTTGTGTTTAAGCCTTGGAGAATGCAATTTTTGTGTTTAAGCCTTGGAGAATGCAATTTTTGTGTTTAAGCCTTGGAGAATGCAATTTTTGTGTTTAAGCCTTGGAGAATGCAATTTTTGTGTTTAAGCCTTGGAGAATGCAATTTTTGTGTTTAAGCCTTGGAGAATGCAATTTTTGTGTTTAAGCCTTGGAGAATGCAATTTTTGTGTTTAAGCCTTGGAGAATGCAATTTTTGTGTTTAAGCCTTGGAGAATGCAATTTTTGTGTTTAAGCCTTGGAGAATGCAATTTTTGTGTTTAATCCTTGGAGAATGCAATTTTTGTGTTTAAGCCTTGGAGAATGCAATTTTTGTGTTTAATCCTTGGAGAATGCAATTTTTGTGTTTAAGCCTTGGAGAATGCAATTTTTGTGTTTAATCCTTGGAGAATGCAATTTTTGTGTTTAAGCCTTGGAGAATGCAATTTTTGTGTTTAATCCTTGGAGAATGCAATTTTTGTGTTTAAGCCTTGGAGAATGCAATTTTTGTGTTTAAGCCTTGGAGAATGCAATTTTTGTGTTTAAGCCTTGGAGAATGCAATTTTTGTGTTTAAGCCTTGGAGAATGCAATTTTTGTGTTTAAGCCTTGGAGAATGCAATTTTTGTGTTTAAGCCTTGGAGAATGCAATTTTTGTGTTTAAGCCTTGGAGAATGCAATTTTTGTGTTTAAGCCTTGGAGAATGCAATTTTTGTGTTTAAGCCTTGGAGAATGCAATTTTTGTGTTTAAGCCTTGGAGAATGCAATTTTTGTGTTTAAGCCTTGGAGAATGCAATTTTTGTGTTTAAGCCTTGGAGAATGCAATTTTTGTGTTTAAGCCTTAGAGAATGCAATTTTTGTGTTTAAGCCTTGGAGACTGCGATTTTTGTGTTAAAGCCTTGGAGAATGCAATTTTTGTGTTTAAGCCTTGGAGAATGCAACTTTTTGTGTTTAAGCCTTGGAGAATGCAACTTTTTGTGTTTAAGCCTTAGAGAATGCAATTTTTGTGTTTAAGCCTTGGAGACTGCGATTTTTGTGTTAAAGCCTTGGAGAATGCAATTTTTGTGTTTAAGCCTTGGAGAATGCAACTTTTTGTGTTTAAGCCTTGGAGAATGCAACTTTTTGTGTTTAAGCCTTAGAGAATGCAATTTTTGTGTTTAAGCCTTAGAATATGCAATTTTTGTGTTAAAGCCTTGGAGACTGCAACTTTATTTTGAAGCCTTGGAGACTGCAATTGTGTGTTAAAGCCTTGGAGACTGCAATTTTTTGTGTAACCCTTTGAGACTGTAATTTTGTGTTAAAGCCTTGGAGACTGCAATTTTGTGTTTAAGCCCTTGAAACTGCAATTTTGTGTTAAAGCCCTTGAAACCGCAATTTTGTGATAAGATTTTGAGACTGCAATTGTGTGTTTAAGCCTTGGAGACTGCAATTTTGTGTTAAAACCATGGAGACAGCAATTTTGTGTTCACCTACAAGACTGTGATTTTTGTTTAAGCCTTTGAAACTGCAATTTAGTGTTTAAGCCTTTGAAACTGCAAGATTGTGTTTAAGCATTTGAGATTTCAATTCTGTGTTTAAGCCTTGGTGACTTCAATTTTGTCTTTAAGCCTTGGTGACTTCAATTTTGTGTTTAAGCCTTTGAGACTGCAATTTTGTGTTTAAGCTCAAGGAGACTGCAATTTTGTGTGTAAGCCTTGCAGACTGCAATTTTGTATTTAAGCCTTGTTGACTTCAATTTTGTATTTAAGCCTTTGAGACTGCAGTTTTGTGTGTAAGCCTTGGAAACTGCAATTTTGTGTTTGAGCCTTTGAGACTGCAATTTTGTGTGTTACCCTTTGAGACTGTTATTTTGTGTTTATGCCTTGGAGACTGCAATTTTGTGTTTAAGCCTTTGAGACTTCAATTTTGTGTTTAAGCCTTGGAGACTGCAATATTGTGTTTAAGCCTTGGGAGACTACAATTTTGTCTTTAAGCCTTGGTGACTTTTATTTTGTGTTTATGCCCTGAAGACTGCAATTTTGTGTTGAAGCCTTTGAGACTTCAATTTTGTTTTTACGCTTTGAAAACTGCAATTTCGTGTTTAAGCCTTGGTGACTTCAATTTTGTGTTAAAGCCTTTGAGACTTCAATTTTGTGTTTAAGCCTTTGAGACTGCAATTTTGTTTTTAAAGCCTTGGTGACTTCAATTTTGTGTTTAAGCCTTTGAGACTTCAATTTTGTGTTTAAGCCTTTGAGACTGCAATTTTGTGTTTAAGCCTTTGAGACTTCAATTTAGTTTTTAAGCCTGGAAAACTTGAGTCTTGGATACTGCATGTTGCCTTTAAGCCTTGGCGACTGCAATTTCAATTTTGTATTTAAGCTAGAGCTATTACAATTTTGTTTAAGCCTTTGAGACTGCAATTATATGTTTAAGACTTTGCCACAGCAAATTTGTGTTTAAGCCTTGGAGACTGTAATTTTGTGTTTCAGCTTTTGGCGATCGTGATTTGGTATTTAACCCTTTGCATGCTGGGAAATTTGTCGTCTGCTAAAATTGTGTCTGCTTAATTTCTAAAATTAGCATTTTCTTCGATTTTTTTTTCAAATAATACTATCAGAATAGCAAACAGTTTGGATCCTGATGAGACGCCACGTTCTGTGGCGTCTCATCTGAATCCAAACTGTTTGCAAAGGCCTTCAAAATCCGGTTCCAGCGCTCAAAGGGTTAAGAAATGGAGACTGCAATTTTATGTTTGAGCCTTGGATACTGCGATCACTATGTAAAGGCCTTGGATTCTGCAATAGATGATGTTACCTGTAGAAGGCAGTGTGTCAGTTTCCGTAGGCGTGCCATCTCTTGGGGGGCCAGATCCTCGGCCACTTCATCATCCTCAGCATCGTTGACATCATCTCCACCTTCATCCTGAGAGCAGAAACAAGATTTTGACCATGTTCAAGGTTAAAATACAGATAATATTTTTACCACATTCAAGCTTTAAATACAGATAATATTTGGACCATATTCAACCTAAAAATAGAGATATTATACTTGTACCAAGTTTAATAGAGTGACCACTAGAAGAAAATGGCATCGAAACTTAACTGTTATTTTGTTTTAACCAAAGTTTTTCACAATTTCCTTTTTGTTACAAAACATAAACATGGAGCTTTTGAGGCAATGTACNGTTGGATACTGCCTAATGTTACTGATCTCGATACATATTATTAATTATTTGGGTCTTCATTTAAATGTAAATCTTCTTTTTACATTGGCATACAGCCTAACAATGGTCAAGTCATGTTAAGAATTACAATTAATATCGTTGATATGCCCCTTTAAATGTTTTGCTCACATCTTGTTTTGGATGCAGCTTTAACCTACTTTTACGAATCCGGATACACATGTTTTGTGTTTAATTTAAATCTAACTCTACTTTTGCTTTGACATACATGTACTAGAATTTGTTTTGAACTTAATTATGTACATTGTTTTGATTGTTTTAAATTGTATTTTACTACATGCCGATAAACTTCGGTTGTTAACAAACGACCCTGGTGACCTATGTTTTTCTTTTAATATTTGTATAAAGTAATAAACAATGAAACATTTGGGTAAGTTTGGACAAAATCTAGGTGTGGGAAAGACTTTAATAATAAACAAGTAAAATGCATAGAATTGATTTTCATATGTGAAATTATGTTGTTGTTGTTTTTGATAAATTAATGCCCTGAAAATCAATTAATGTTTTTGTTTATGAATTTGCAGTTAAGTTATATCAGTATTATATAAACAGAGAGAGATAGTAGTTTTTTCGACAGTTTTTTCACTAACTTACTCTATTTGTGTGTGTTTGCATTTTTTAAAATTTATACTTATGCTAAAATAGGTATGTTGTTTAAGTGCGAATAAAAAAATAACAACACTGGTGACCCATGATTTTCATTTTATTTTTCTATCCACAACAGATGGTTCTAGCTATATACCAAAAATTATCAAATTCTAGGTATAAGAAAATTTGCATTGAAACTGCCGCATACGTCCTTAAAATACAGATAATATTTTTACCACATTCAAGCTTTAAATAAAGATAACATTTGGACCATATTCAACCTAAAAATAGAGATATTATACTTGTACCAAGTTTAATAGAGTGACCACTTGAAGAAAATGGCATCGAAACTTAACTGCTATTTTGTTTTAACCAAAGTTTTTCACAATTTCCTTTTTGTTACAAAACATAAACATGGAGCTTTTGAGGCAATGTACCATATACATGTATTTACTAAAAATGATCAGCTTACTGTTTACATCAAACGCTTTAAACACACACAAAAATGACATGTTAAGAAAAACAGGTCTTATTTGTCAAAATATGTACCCGACCACTACCCATTCAGCAACAATCTAAGCCACTCACCATGATCTCTGAAGAATTGCTGTTTCTCTTCTTGTTGCGCTGTTTGCTGCGTTTACTCTGGCTACTCTTCACTGGGGTGAGGCTGTTGCGCTTTCTCTTGGCAGGCCCTGTTGAACCTGGCATCACATTTACAAACACTAGAATTATACTTATACTAAAGGAATATATGAAATACTTGTTGTATTGATGTAAAAACATCATTATAAGTTCACTTAATAACAATAAAAAGGCAGAAGAATGAATGGAACAAAATGATATTTTTATTTGTAAATAAGTTTTTTTTATACAAAATGTGTTAAAACATGGCTGAATATTACACATGTGGTGCATGTTTCAGAAAACATGCATAAATAGACATTGCTGATTGTAAACATATAAATACAATTGTTATGAATAAATTCTGAACTTGCACATGAAGGCCTGTTACTGATAAATAAATGTTATAGCATGGAATTATTACTACACTATACACATGTTAAGTAGTTATTTGATGGACAATCAACCGTTGAAACTTTAAAGTTCTTATTAGAACAAGGGCCTACCAGTATGTTTTCAACAAGTGACCATTGTCAAAGTCCAATCACATTTCAAGAACTCATCAAAATTAGGCCATTCTTAAAACAATTATTTGGTGGAAACTCATAGCAAGGCAGGTGGGTAGATAGGTAGTTCATTTTATGTATTTGATTTTATTTTTTACATGTAGATCTATGTTGTTAGAGTAAAAGACGGGGACTAATGTGAACCATTCATATATAACACTCATCCTTAGAAGCAATTGAAATAGGAAGGAAATAAACTTGTCTGTAGACAGCTGGTTGAAGAGCAGCAATCTATGACATCATGGTGTATTGACAAAAAGACAGATCATGAAACGCGAGAATGTCTTTCTTGTTAACTTGGATTTTTTTAATCAAGGCCCAAACAACTGGGTTGCGGATATTTAAATGGGTCAGTCAGGTTAGCCCAAACAATTGTTTAAGGATAGCCTTAGCAGTTGTTCTATGCAAGCAACAATAATCATATTATTACTTGACACTGTGAAAAGTTACAATCTCGCCTGTATTGCACTAAGAATCTGACCAGCCCGATTCAAAATCTACCAGTGTAGGGCTTGTAGAAATTTGGATCACTGTTCAGGGGTGGGATTAAAGAACCACCTCATGGGAGGAAATGCCCTTGCCCTCTTACAGGTTTCAACTAAACTCATCATTTGTATATAGATCCAGCAAAGTCAATAACTATTTATAAAACTATTTTGACATTGAATGGGAGGAAATCAGCTTAAAGGAAGAGAAATCACACCCCTGCAGTGTTTTAACCCTTTGCATGCTGGGAAATTTGTCGTCTGCTAAAATGTTGTCTGCTAAATTTCAAAAATTAGCATTTTCTTTGATTTTTTTTCAAAGAATACTATCAGAATAGCAAACAGTTTGGATCCAGATGAGACGCCACGTTCTGTGGCGTCTCATCTGGATCCAAACTGTTTGCAAAGGCCTTCAAAATCCGGTTCCAGCGCTCAAAGGGTTAATATCATTTCTTGGCAAGAAATATCGGACAGTTACTCACCGAGTACAAGCAGCTGTTTCATCAAATCAACGGCCTTCTCAAAGAGCTCCGGATGGAAGACTTTGAAGGCAGCACTGCCTGGTACCTGGACCAGCCTCACATATGCCCGGGCAGCCTGTATACCCACCTCTCGGGCTCCAACCTCAGCATGCTTCTGAACAATAGAACCCAACAGGTCCATACAATTAATATAACGAAACAAGTAATAATTACCTATGGTGTCCTCTTGTGTTACAAATCACGAATTTAAAATTCCTAAGTCAACCCAGCATTTTGTGCCTGGAGAAGCAATATGAGGAAAACATTTCTTTAGTGGTGCTTTAAATTTGGATCATTAATAAAAATGTACTCCAATTAATGGGAATATATGCCAATGTATTGAACTTAAATATGACTGATACATATCTAGTGTTTTATACAGGAAGGAAAAGGGGCATGGTGCAAAATGTCAAAAAAGGGCACTTTAGCGCGCGACATCAATAAAAAGGGCACAAATATATCTGTATATAGTGACTTAATAACGAGCTTTGTTACACACTAACATTGTATGTATAGTTTTGAGATTTATTGTTGAATAATTAAACCAACAAAATCCAGAATGTACATTTTATTATGTGTTTTATATTTTCATGTAGTAACAAAAAACAAGATTAAACACCATAGGATATATATCTTATACAAACTATAGCTTTTCAAAGATGTCTTAGAATACTGTTAAATGAGTTACTCTCTTAAACAGTTATTTATATTTAAAACGTTACGCACATTGCACAAACAAGTCCTTTATATGCATCTTAAATGGAGATTCACACACACTAACACTTTGTTAAATAGTCAGAAAGTTCTGCGTAATGGCATTGTTTTCATTTGTTTGTTGTTGTTTTTTTACAGAATTTTACATTATCCTTCTCTTCTTGTTCAGGAACAACTTGACGACCTTCCTCATGTCAATGTCACAATGAGATTTTGTGTTCAGCTTTATGATGAGTAATTTGTTTGTAGTCATTACTTCAAGGCGGTTTCTGTGTTCAGTGACTATGAGCTTCACTTGAGAAAACACTCTTTCAACAGCAGCAGTGGAAAGAATTAGAGTTTCATATGCATACAGGAGTTTTTTGATGTTCGGAAACAGTTCCCCTACCAATTCTTGTTGGTCGCTCAGCTGCTTCAAGATGAGTTTGGGTGACCTGGCCTCTGAGTTTGCATGGAACTTGACTTTCAGGTCTGCCCACTCTGCTAGCAGTTCTTCCTCTGGCAGTTGAAGGTGCCCGGCAAGCTGGATGATTTCCTGCTCCCCATGCAGGGCGATTTGCTCCTGTGCCACATGGCTGAAGTCTAGTGCAGCCATTGCCGTGAAAAGCTCTGAATGATCCAGCCGCTCTTGAAGGTGCTCCAGTAACGCGTCAATAAACTTGTACCTTGCAGCTTGTACTCTGTCATGATCAGTTTCCTCAATCCCTAGTTTTTCGGCCACTGATGACACCTTGGACAAGAATGGCCCAGCTTGTGTCTTCATGCGCTGTAGGTTTACTACTGTAGATTCCAGTTGGGGTTGGACTGACGACAGGTCTACATCAGCCCTTTCAAACAGCAACGTCAGTCTTGCCAACACTGTGCAGATGTCACACAAAAGGTGTATGTAGTACAACTTGTCATACTTTTTCATTAGCTTCAGGAGATCACTCGCATAAGCTCCAGAGTGATCACCCAGCTTTTTGTCCCGCCCACTAGATATGGCATTTTCTAGATCCATGTATATTGGTTCGTTCAGTTTTCGGATCGATTGAAGAGCATTTCGTGACTAAGCCATCTTGTGTGCAGAGCCTTTTTCACAGTCAAGTTTTGCTTGGTGTCACTGGAACCTAGTTCTCTTATTAAATCCTGGATGGCATCTAGGCTGCCTGACTTGACTGTACAGTGGTAGTATTTCCATAGTGCTGTTAGCAGCTCATCAATAGCATCAATTTCTTTCACACTACTAAACGCCTTCGACACAGCCAGTTGCAAATGATGGTTCATACAGTGGACTGGTATCACCCGAGGATTGTCCCTTTGGATTTGTGCAACTACACCGTTTTTCTTTCCAACCATCACGGAAGGTCCGTCACTGGCAAACGACGTCATCTTGCCAAGGTCAATTTTGGCGGTCTTCATGTAGTCTTTAATGGACGAGTAGATGAAGTCAGCGGTGCCGTTGGGAAGTTGGATGTCTTGCAGGAAGGCCAAATTCATGGTTCCGTTATCAACATACTTAGCAACCAACGCAAGATGTTTCCTACTGCCGACGTCGGTGTACTCGTCCACCATCAAGCCGAAGACCTCGCTGTTAGTAACCCGCTGCTGTTCATCTTCTTCCACAGTGTCGGCCTGGCACTGTAGAAACTCGCCTTTATAACTATTAATGGACTTGTGTACTGGGCGTTTTTAGCTTTATTCAAATATCCTAGGTTTGTAGCCCCTAACTCAACGCAGAGGTCCACCAGCGGCTTAAATAGTGTTGTGTGAGGTAGATTATGTTGAATTAGAAAGTAGAGCACCTTCTGGGCATCGACGAGTGCTTTCCCTTCCTTTGATTCCATTTCCTTGTTGACCTGGTCAATCTGCGAAGCATTATTCAGCTCAGCAGAAACGCACGACTGGTGCTGGGCGGAGCTTTCGTGACGTGTAATGGCATCCAGTCGTAGAGATGAACAGCCGATTTTCGTCCAGACACCACTGTCAGGAAACCATTTTTTGCATAAGGCACAAAACATACAGTCATAGCTATGTCCATCATCACTCATTTTAGTTTCACACTGGAGCCATGGCCGACCATCCTTCCATTTCTCGTTGAAACAAGATGCATGTCCGGAGTTTTTGTGCTTACTACTATCGCAGTTTTTCCCGTATAGGTTGTCAGTTACGCTGTGCGTAGTGACTTGCTCGCGCGTCACATCAGAAACCTGCTCCGCCCTGAAATGAAAAAATATATTTTACAATGTGTGCTACTAACACCCTTAGATTTTAAGGAAATATAATAAAATTACTGATTAAAGTTATAATTCATAAATTGATAAAGTGATGTCTTAATACTCAGACATTGTTGTTATAAATATTCTGCAAAATATATATTTTAATATTAAGTCCCCGAGGCACTTTTCGCGGGCGCGGGAAAATCGTAGTAGTAGTAAAATATTTATGAATGAAATGTACATGAGTAACATGAGTAACTGTATGTCGCTGTGCGTACCTATGATATTGGATTTGTAATAGTACTAGAAAATATTCATTGAAGCTTGCGAGTTCTGTGGGGCACGAGTTCGAACCCTATGCGGGCCGTGAAGATAATAATATGTTTTGGCACGTTTTGCTTTTTTTCTCAATGATTGTAGTGTTCCTTACTATTTTATGTTAATAAAAATTTTAGTTTGTGTTATTTTTAATATTTGCCTTCAGATAGGGAAACACCGTTGATATGTCCGTTTAAGTTATTAATGTCACCAATCAGTTAATAATAAATGAATAGAACTTCGTTAAACACAACAATATTCCGTAATGTACATGTAAGCGACAGTTATAACATTCACATCAAAATATTTAAGAAAACAACAGGAAATTGTAAGAATGTCACAGGACCTCATTTCCTGTAAGAAGTTATTGTCTTTTGTATGGGTTATTATAGACCGTTACCTTTCGGTTCCGTCAGTCCTCTGCACAAATTTCAATAAACTAACATTGTTTTTCGCCACTTTTGCATTATCCTTTTGAAGTTGTGCCAAACACCGTTTGCATGACAGCATTTTCCGTTTCACAGCTTATTAAGCAGTTATGGCAGAAAACAACTATTTCTGAACTTTTTTCCTGGAGACCAACGAAATAAAATGAAGCACAAGCACAAGAAATATCGCAAATACACGTACATATGTCCAATGCACTTATCTACTTTTCTACATTTGAAAATAAATCGGAATGAGAACATTTTAATATTCAAGCAAAGTTATATCACACATCTGATTATTTTGTTGCGCCAGTTGTTGTTTTTATTCTTGACACGTAGGGCCTAATAGGTGTTGGCAGGTAAATTGACACGTATACCAAATATACATGATATACAACTGGCTTCCCTGTCAGCACTCATGTCGAGGATCCTTTATATGACAACTGGGCTTTCAAATAAATTAATTATTATATTTTTATTTAATAAATGACATGGTGAAATATACATGTACTAAAATTAAAGTGTTGCAGCATAAAATTGTAAACGGGTATTGTTTTCACCTTGAACTTTCATGACCACGTGTTGTATTGTGTACATTTTATTTCGCAAAAAGTGTAACTAGGAACGGCGCCGTACTGTCTTTTGTTAATTGTCAATTAATTTAATACACGTTAATTGGTCTCCGATATAAACTTGTTTTGCTTACAAAGCAATTTGCATCAATTTCTAATTTACGTTTCGTCGAAAGTGGAATGCCAAAATCGGAAAGCGTACGTTGCGACATTCTGAACACGAATGATAAGTGGTACAAGTTCAATATTTTTTTCAATTCATATCTGTGTTTGCCAATTAAAATATTTTGACAAGTTACAAACGGGTCATAATGTTCTTAATTGAAACAATGGTGCAGGCCTACTACTGTTACAACAATTAACAACTTTTGGCCAAACAGGGTCCAAGACGGGGTATCAATTTCTTTGCAGACATTCACACGTTATTGTTATCAAAACATCGTGACAATAAACAAGCACGTGCTCCAATTAAGCGCGGTCTGCCTAACCGTGAACAGCTAACGCGTTAAGATTGTCGTCTGCTACAATTCATCAATACACATCTACTGTGAGCCTGCGCCAATTGTATTGGATAGGAGGCGGAGCGTTATTTTAATCGACAGCTTATGTCACAGGTTGCTATTTTCGGCGTATGACCAATTTTTAGGAAGTACAGTGGACGACATGGGGTTTTGTAATCGGCGTATGGAAACAATTATCGGGCGTAATATACGGCCGTATGCCGCTTAGTGCAAGCCTTGTTTAATTATTATTAACTTAATACTGTTTTGCATTAAATTGAAATCAAATCAATATTTTTTTATGATTACAAAATAATTCATTTATTTGTAATACCAATAAAGTTTTTAATTACCAAGTGAAAACAAGCAGGGATATATGCAGCGATGTTCCTCCTTCTTTATAAAGTACCGGTAAACGGCACTTTCCCAATTACGAAAAAACTACAAATTTCCCAATTGCTGTCCAAAAAATTCTTAATTAAAGTTAAAAAAAAAAAAAAAAAAATTTTTTTTTTTTTTTTTTTTTTTAAATGCAACATTTAGTTAGTTTCCCTTTGCAGCTATATGGCTTGAACCTAGGTAAATATAATATTGACAGCTTGAAAACACTGAGTTTTCAATTTTAAAGTATTTGGGAGCAAAAAATCAAATAAACCAATATCCCAATTTGAGGTTTTCACGACTCGATTTTTCCCAATTTTGAGGTTTTCACGACTCGATTTTTCCCAATTGGACCGGTACGGGTACTTTTCCCAATTGGACAAGGAACATCGCTGATATGTAAAGTTGAAGTCGTAATTAACATCAAACCGCATCTATTTTCATTACCAATTAAGCCATAATGTCACCAGTTTATATTCTGATGCAGATGTTTGTAATTGCCCACTTACAATCCACATTCTAATCTTGCCCAACAGTTTCGTCGACCCTGGGTGGATTAGCCGAGTAACTACATCGAGACACAAGTACATTTAATCGTTTAAATCAAAGCACTCAGAGATGCCTATGGGCCATAAATGGAGCACAATTATCGATTAAATCTTGCAATCAAGCATACCGTAACAATAGAGGACAGAAAACAACAGTGGGTGCTCATGACTGGGCAATAAAATTGAAATAACGAGATAACGAGGAACGTTATCAAAAAAGAGGAAGTGTCTGTTTGTTGCTTTTGCCTTTTGAAAGGGCAGCGCGGCGCTGATTGGCTTTGAAAGGGGGCAGCGGGGCGCTACATAAAAAGGGCATGGCGCCGCGCTAAAACGGCCTGGATAAAACACTACATATCCTCTGTCTTTAAAATACAATTGTTTAACCGAGCAGCAACCAGAAAGTTTTCTTACCTTCTGTCCATGTATAAGAAGATAGGCTAAATATGCTTGGAGGGTTTTCAGGGAAATGTCATTTTCAACCAGGACTGTCCACAGACCTAGATAAAAATATAAACATCTAGACAAAACTACAGGCACCCAACTTATTTTAAATAAACTGTACAAATGCAATCAGAAGAGAAGAGGTTTTAAAATATGATTATATTAGCCCAACATTACAAGCAAGGTGAACTGTGATGGAAAACATATATTAAATACATACAGGTTTTCAAAATTCAAGCATTTTAAAGGGAGAAAAACAAATTATAAGTAATCTTTTTTTCCACATACTTTATACTGTGCTTTATTAATTGTCTTTTGTATGACTTATTCACAAGAGTGACAAATTGTCAAAAAATATGCCCATTTTAAGGTCTTGATTGAATTGATCATTGAAATTGAAGTACTTTTAAATATCCCTATTAATCTTGTAAAGGCTGTTTACGATTCCCTGAAACTTTAAAAAGAACATGTATAATACAGCAATTGCTACCTTCGCCATCGCCTTCCTCATGCCTGGTCAAGCAGAGGAGACAAGCAGCCAGCTCCTCAAGGTATTCCAGCACTGTGGCCGGGTCTGTCTCCAGTATGACCTCTTCATCAACACCACTGACATCAGTGAAGTCAGACTCCCAAACACTTTTAACCCATTCTGAAACAATGGTCACAATATCTATGGTCATTAAGGAAAGGGTTATAATTATTGAAAGGACCACTTAAATTCAAAAGGTACATTGTAGCTTTTCTGTCCATCTTGTTACTTTTGGATAATGTTTTTACGGTCAAAATGTGAAATTGTGGCATTATGACCTAAAAACAGTATTAAACTTCACTTTATATGCACAATAAACACAAATGACTTACATTTTAAAAATTTAATCTGGCTAATATTGATTATGAGTTAAAGAAATTTATATTATAAACACAACGAAGGTTTGCCATTTTCTTCCGAAATAAACATGCGTGAGTCATACCAACAATTTTCGGATATACCTCTTGTTAAAGTCAAAGCCAGACTAGGATATTCCCATCGAACATGCCAAAATCATGTTATGCGATAAACACATCGAGAACTTTTTTAATTTCAATTATAACGAACAACCACAAGTAAATTTAACATGAGCAAACAATGTTCTGGTTGTTAAAAATTATGACCAGATGGGTTGATTATGAACAAATTTGCCAAATAATTTGCCTCCCACAGACTTTTGAGAGCATATGACTCGGTATTTACCCTTCATACTGGATTAATTCCTACTAAATAATTGTGCTGATGAGATTTTTTTTTTATGATTATTTCTATACATGTATCTTTGTAATTCAGTTTCAGAAGGAACAATACTTTCTCGGAAGGTCCACTAAGATGCATGCGGTGCTTTGTTCTTCCTTTCCCCCAAAAAAGTGTTGAGCAATATGATTGTATCAGTTAGTGTTAACTGCCATTTAGATAAGTCTAAAATGCATTATAATTGGGTGGGTATGCATCAACTTGTAATTTGTGCTGTACCCGGGAATTCTAACGCTTTGTAGTGATTTAAGCCTTAAAGGTCACTGCCAACAGCCTTGCTGTTGGGTTAGCTCTTTAGCGACATGGTTAGTGTCTGACTACCAGTACCACTCTGGAGGTCGTGTAATCCCCGGCTTGAGCTCAGTATTTTCACATTTATGGCGACTAGGCAAAAAAGAACTGTGAATGCGGGGTGAATGGGTCTGAGCTGTTTAATAGTTTCTGGGAGGGCCATGTGGATGCAAGACATGCTGTAGCGGGCGTGTCTCGGCCTTGAAACATTAAAAGGGGGAGGAGTGTAGCGATTTAAGGTCACTTCCAACAGCCTTGCTGTTGGGCTAGCTCGACGTGGTTAAAGTGTCTGACAACCTATCTATCTATCTATCAATACAGTCTAAACTCCCCTTTCGGGTAATATTGACAGGTGCGCAGTGAGTGCATGATAAAAGTGTTAAAAGTGAGAAGGATAAAAGTATGGGTGAAGTGATTTAAGGATAAAAACTGATAAAAACATGTTTCCCGAAGTTCAAGGGGCAGAAGGGGAAGGCAGGGACTGCCTAAACCCTTCAAGATCAGGATGAAAAACTGTAGTGGCAGGGAGGTTGTTCCACATCACAATAGCACTTGGGAAGAATGAAAACTTATAATAATTTGCAGTGGTATGGATCTGTCTGTAGGAGAGGAGGTGCATGTGACGAGTGAATCTGGTGGGTCTCTCGATATATGATGGAAGGGGCACAGCCACTAAACCCTGGATAATTTTGAAAAAGATGATTAATTTAGTATCATATCGTCATATCGTTCAACCACTCTGGAGGTCGTAGGTTCAATCCCCGACTTACGCTCAGTATTTTCACATTAGCTTACCGGTAATTGGTCTTTGTTGGCTTTTTTTTTAAATTGATTTTGTTCATATTTTTGTCAATATTTTGTAAAATTACCTCTATATAATCAAAACTTTTAACTCAAAAAGAATGTTGAGGCAGGTTTTGTTCAAAGAGTATTTTGTTTTGTATTTCGTAGCGCGATCTACAACATCGTATTTTCGGCGGGAATAAAACTCGGGTAAAGTATAAATTTGCCCGATATGTTTTAGTATATTTTCCGTACCCAGGGTACATTTAAGTGTACTTAAGAGTCCCCGGGGTAAATTAATGTAGTGTCGGAGCTGACAATGACCAATTCAGCGTTAGCTGCTTGTAGTGGGATTGTTGCAACTAGCGACAGTAGTAGCAATTGAACCCTGTCCGAAGGAGAGAAGTCAGCCTTCAGGAAGTGATGTCAGTAATTTCACATTGATACAAGGGGCAGATCCAATGCTTAATTTTGATGTTCTGTTTCGGTGTGTAGTGTTTGGGCGTGTGTGACTGTGAGCTAGTCTTATTTAATAGACGCTGCCAAGAATTTAGAGATACTTTTTATACGAGCTAAATTCTTTGGAACGTCTTATCGGCGAACGATTCAATTTGTGGTGGATATCAATAAGTTTAAATTTTCATCAATATGCTTAAAATTTCAAAATAACATTACCAACTCATAAAGTTTTAGTTAAGAAGTCCATTTTTACCTCAAATATCGTCGAATTGAAGTTAAAAGGCATAATTTGTTTCAGTTAAACTTCTGCTTAAATCGCAATACAATCACTGACCTCTCGCCATGTTATGAAATATTTAAATATCAACCAATCAGAAGAAGGCATTACGGTGTAATAGGCTGCGTTATCGATTAAAATCTACCTGCGGTATACAGCGGACATGTAGCGAGTCGAATGGAAAATGTGAGTAGTGTGTTGATTTAAATTGGTCAGGCGTGCAAAATTGAAAGAGTC
>VMBQ01006143.1:0-22415 GCA_007657795.1 Dreissena rostriformis | reverse complement strand
ATTGAACGGCTATGTAGCTCACCCACCATTCAAGCAGCATTGACAGATAAAGGAACGAAGTGGCAGTTTATTCCCCAAAGAGCCCCGTGGTATGGCGGATGGTGGGAGCGCCTCGTCGGAGTTATGAAAACTACCATCAAGAAAGTGCTTGGAAGGGCTTCTGTTGACTTCCAGACACTTCATACAGTGATTACAGAAGTTGAAGCAATCATGAATGACAGACCGATTACGTACGTCACTTCCGGTCGAGATGATCCAGAACCACTCACACCAGCGCATCTACTCCATGGAAGAAGACTGACTGGACTACCATACAGTGACGCTAAAGCCGTTGGTGATAGTTCATTCCCCAACGTTACACGCCGTGATATCACACAACGCGCACTGGCTCACGCGCGTCTTATCGAACAGTACCGTCACCGATGGACTCACGAATATCTGACGTCACTGCGGGAATTCCAGACGAAAGGCGGCAACAACCATCAGACAATACGCTTGGGCGACGTTGTTATCGTGCAGGACGACTTCAAGCCGCGACTTCAGTGGACCTTGGCTGTGGTAGACGAGCTTCTCACCGGAAATGATGGGTTGACGAGAGCCGCGCGCATCCGTACATCAGGTGGAATCACCACCAGACCTATTGTAAAACTATACCCGCTAGAAGTACAATGTGACGACAACTGACTTTTAATTGTGCAATCAAGTGTTAAACTCTTCCCAGTGTTATGGACATTTTACATTTCAAGTGTATCAGTAGATTTAATTATTGTATTTAAATAATCATATTGTTGTTCATGTTTATTAACATTTCGCGGCCCGGAGAATGTTGGGAATTTGGCGCGACGTCGTTTGACGCCGCCGCTTACGTCACATATATGTACGTCATTGTTATTATTGTTTGATATATATTGTTATGATTCGAAAAGGACGACATTAAAAGTTAAACACAATGCTATTATTATTATTATCCATTTCAAGTAGACAGAGTATTTTGTTTTGTATTTCGTAGCGCGATCTACAACATCGGATTTTCGGCGGGAATAAAACTTGGGTAAAGTATAAATTTGCCCGATATGTTTTAGTATATTTTCCGTACCCAGGGTACATTTAAGTGTACTTAAGAGTCCCTGGGGTAAATTAATGTATTGTCGGAGCTGACAATGACCAATTGAGCGTTAGCTGCTTGTAGTGGGATTGTTGCAACTAGCGACAGTTGTAGCAATTGAACCCTGTCCGAAGGAGAGAAGTCAGCCTTCAGGAAGTGATGTCAGTAATTTCACATTGATACAAGGGGCAGATCCAATGCTTAATTTTGATGTTCTGTTTCGGTGTGTAGTGTTTGGGCATGTGTGACTGTGAGCTATATATAGAGAGACAGTCACATTTCTTGTCAGATATAAAATGATCACATACTAAATACTTAAACAAAATTATATTGTACGTTATTTTAAACAGATTAGAAAGAGAAACATTATATGTAATTAAAGTATTTAAAATATGGAATTGACACTCAATTTGAGTCTCAAAAGTCAAATTCAAAATCATGTTATAGTTGAATATATGTGATCATTACACAATACCATAGATTTAGATACAATAGATGTTATTTAAAATATGATAGTAAGTACAAAATGTTAAAATAAAAGCATTTAAAAATGTTGACACCTTCTGATAGTTTCGTTAACGGTAATACATTCAAAATATTTATTATGTTGTTCTTCTCCGCCATTTTAATTTCCCGCAAAATATAAACGCTTATGAAAATCTATGTGATAATACTAAAGCAAGCGTCCAGGAGGTTTGTCTTTAACTTGATTTTGATTGGCTTAAAGCCACGAAGGCATGTCATTCATCTTATTTTGTTGTTACTAGAACACAAGTGTCAAACCGCATGTTGGCTGAAATGCTCTCAATATTTCGCAAATCGAGCTCAGGTATTAGAATTTGAATCAATGATTCATTGTATTGATAAAAATGGTTTCAAAAAGCAATGCTGTCACTTAAATACACTGTAAGGCATTACAATATTTACCTTTTTAGACTTGGGTCATACCGGTCACAAACATAACCGGTCTGCTGCAATCAGCATACCTTTAAGTTAATAAAAGTTTCTTGTGCAACACAAAAATACCTTTTTTTAAAGCAGTTTTGATTCATTCTAAGTGACACAGAACAATTAAGATGACTCATAAAATTACTAAGGCAAGATGCAAATCCCTAAGCATCTGTCAGCCGCAAATGATAGTGGCATGTTTTGTATGGGCAGCTACTTTGTGATGCCTGATAAGCTCCGCCTACAGTAAAACAGTATGTCATGCTTTAAGAATTGACATTGCTTTTACTGTAAGTAATTGTGAAAGAAGAGTCTTTACAAGAAGAAAAAGCAAGAGTGACCATGAATAAGAAATAAAGGATTATTGTTCGGTATTTACATGCAGCAGCATGAAAGAGTTTCTTCACAAACTGATGTTTTTTTGCAAGATTTTCAATGTTGTTCTGTTACCCTTGTTAGGTTTGTTTGTATCCATTTTTGGTATGTGTATGTCTTTTGTCAACCTAAAAAGAAGCATTTATCATATTTTTCAGGCTGGCATCATGTGCCATCAGTCATCCACCGCTGCTCCGGTTCATTGGCAACCACAAGGGTTCCAATTTCATATCTAAAGGGAGAACTTAAATGTGAGCAAGCGGCAACATCATGTTTGCATTCATTATTAACCCTTTGAGCGCTGGAACCGGATTTTGAATGCCTTTGCAAACAGTTTGGATCCAGATAAGACGCCACAGAACGTGGCGTCTCATCAGGATCCAAACTGTTTGATATTCTGATAGTGGTCTTTGAAACAAGTGAAGAAAATGTTGATTTTAGAAATTCAGCAGACATCATTTTAGCAGAGGACAAATTTCCCAGCATGCAAAGGGTTAAGATTGTCTAGGATTAACATTTTAGTAAAATGGCAATTAACTAAAAAAAAAAAGATTCAGTATTCAGCGCTTTAGTTAGTTAAAACAACTACTTTGATAATAAAATATTATGTTATATGCATTATGCAAGAAAACACATGTATTCATTTTACACATCTCTCTTCATTTCTCTTTGTTACTTAGTGCTCAGGAATTGGACGTTTTTAAGCAATGAACCCTTCTGTCTTGCACTTTTATGGTTGCAGTTTTACTTCATGTAAGACATGCTAATGTTGCTGTTAATGTAAACACAAACTACAAAATCATCAGACTCATGCCAAATTATTTGATTGTAACTGTTTTTTGCTATAACTCAATTTTGTTATACCGGGCGGTATATGACAACAATATGAAAAATTGTCAGTATGTCCGCAAGTTCTTTTGAGACTTATATATTTTTTATCCATTTGTAGCCATTGAGGAGGCAGGGACATTCAAGCATGAGCGTGTGATTGAGTCACAACAAGGACCTTCAATTATGGTCCATGGCAATCGCAACAAAATACTAAATTTCTGTGCCAACAATTACCTTGGCCTATCTGTGAGTATTCTACATGGAAACTTGAATCTTCTGACAAACTGATCTTGATAAACATATTGGATTAAGTTTTGACTTTCAAAAGAACTTAGCAAAAAAGTGCTAAATTATTCAACAATCCAAAACTATTTCTTAACTCTGCAGTGGAAAAATATCATATTGTCTTACTCAGTTTCTGCATTACATGTCTGTAAATAATACTTAAGAGAAAAGCGGTTCGATTCAAGTTTCTTCAACGGGAGTATTTGACTACATTTTGCTGAAGACCATTTATACGAGTTTCACATACTAAGATCATTAAAAATGAGCCTCGCTTTGAAAAAAAAAGGTTTAAAGCATGTGCGTAAAGTGTCATCCCAGATAAGCCTGTGCAGTCTGCACTGACGCCGTGACGGACTGCACAGGCTAATCTGGGACATCACTTTACGCACATGCATTTAACCCCTTTTTCACAGAGCGTGGCCCAATTATAAACTGCTTGCAGAGTCATCCAGAAGTGATTGAAGCTGGCAAGAAAGCATTGGACAGCCACGGTGCGGGTCTCAGCTCTGTGAGATTCATCTGTGGCACTCAGGTATTCCTGTCAATACATTTCAAATAAAAGGGAATTTCCTCTCTTTATGGCAAAATAAAATTCACTAGGGTACAGGAGAAAGGGGCTAGTATTTTGTATGTGTGTGTTTTGCTATGGGTTTGTTATGGTAGCCTGGAGAATATGGCAGGGTAGATTGAGCTGCTTATATCGGTTGGTAAGTTTGTTGATCAAGTTCATTCGTGCTCAAGCCGTTTTTCATCAAATCTTTATCAGTCTTGGTACAAATGCTTGTAAGCATAATATCTAGGCAAATTGTGACTTTACATGTTACATGTATTACCCGTGTATGATCTAGGTTTGCCTTCACACTTTGTGTATTTCAAAGTTTATGAGGTCCTTCCACACCTAAATCTGCATTATGTGTGGACTAGGAGTGTGTCCCAGCACTCCAACCTAAATTACTGGACTGGATGTTTCTTAATGATTTCAATTTTCAAAGCTGTTGATGTTTTTTTATTTGAATGAGAATGATATAGTCAGCTGAACAACCATCTAAAATGTGGTCACCTAACTATAGCAGCCACCTGCCTACAGCAGCCACTTTGACCACTTCCATTGAATGGCTGCTGTACCGTTGATCCTTATAAAAACAATTCCATATTCAGGACATCCATAAGGCTCTGGAGGAGAAATTAGCCAAGTTTCATGGCATGGAAGACTGTATTCTGTATATCAGCTGCTTTGACGCCAACGCTGGACTGTTTGAGGTTCTCCTGAACGAGCAGGATGCCATTCTCTCAGATGAGCTCAATCACGCATCCATCATTGACGGTATACGCCTGTGTAAGGCCAAACGCTACAGATACAATCATATAAACATGCAGAGTAAGTAGACGATTAAGGATGATGTCTTTTTATGCCCCTGGTAGGGTGGCACTTAGCAGTTGCACCATCTGTCTGTCGGTCTGTCCTGCATTCCGTTTTTGGACTTTTTTTCCTAAATGCTTTAAAGCATATACCGGTAACGCTCGAAATCAACGACAATTTCGTAACATATTTCGTAAAATAAAGTTAACACATAAACAATCAGTGTTCCTTATAGCAATACCCAAAATTTCAACGCTTGATGTGGTCTGGTAAAATATATTTAACAAGATATAAAATGCTCTTGTTTATTTTTGTGTGACACAGTATATTCCATTCTATTCATACGACACACAAACACTTAATTGGTACATGAACATGTGTTGAATATATTGTAACACAAAAAATAAAAAAGAGCATTTTGTATCGGGTTAAATCTATGTTACCAGATCACATCTAGCGTTGAAATTATAGGTATTGCAATAAGGAACACGGATTGTTTATGTGTAAACTTTACTTTACGAAATATGTTAAGAAATTTTCGTTGATTTTGAGCGTTATAGAGGCTTTAAGATATCAACCTGATTTTTGGTGTTTGAGTCTACCTGCATGACTTACAAATCAAGTTCGAGTTTTGTTAAATGACCATTGATTGTTGGCCAAATTACGGGCCTTGGACTAAGAAATTTTCTCCAGATTAACAATAACGGGCCTTGAATTATCTTAAACATAACAATTTTCTGGACTTTTTATGCCCCCTTTTTAAAAAAATGGGGTATATTGTTTTTGGCCTGCCTGTCTGTCTGTCATTCTGTCTGTCTGTCCAAAACTTTAATAATATTAAAGTTCTGTCATAACTTTTGCAATATTGAAGATAGCAACTTCATATTTGGCATGCATGACGTGTATCTCATGGAGCTGCACATTTTCAGTGGTGAAAGGTCAAGGTCATCCTTCAAGGTCAAAGGTAAAAAAAACACAATCCAAGGAAAGTAATAAGCTTTAAAGGGAGATAATTTCTATACCTGCCAAATGATAAATAGAAATTTTATTTCAAAGCGGCGCAGTAGGGGGCATTGTGTTTCTGACAAACACATCTCTGGTTTTTGTGTAAAATCAACTGAGAAATATAGGCCATGGCTTTAGATCTTGCATAAGACTGTTTTTTCTTTCATACCATGAGGAATGTCACTAAGATACATTGTATTGCAGTGTTGGAAGAGCAGTTGAAGGATGCCCAGGCCTGCAGACACAGGCTGATTGCCACTGACGGAGTGTTTAGCATGAATGGCACAGTGGCACCTCTCAAGTACGCATTGGTGTAGTAGTTTGCATTATGTGAATAAAGTATAAAGCTGTTTAAAATGAGTGCAAGTTATCAGTTTTCATCCTGTGATATTTCTAGTGCAATATTACATTTACCTGCTGTTCTTAATCACAATACACAGTAATAAGAAATGTTCCTTTGAAGACTTGCTACTAAATTGCTTGATTTTTTTTTTTCTAAAAATATGGCTAATGCTGGTCTATCATTATGATATGATGTCAGCAATAAACTTCAAACATACGCAAACATGCTAATCTATTTTTTCAAAAATCTTTATGGTGCCTTAATTTCAGTTTAGCAACCAAGGGCCATCTTGACCCTCTTGTTTCTCAAAGAGCTTTGAATTTAATCTTGGCTAGCAAAGTAGGTATACATTTAATTCAGAAATATGCCATTTCAGGAAAATTTGTGAACTGGCTGACAAATACAATGCGATGGTTTTCATTGATGAGTGTCATGCTACTGGCTTTTTTGGAGAGACAGGAAGGTAAATTACACATTTATTTAGTTAACTGGAAGCATTGTACTCAATTTGAAAAACAAAAATCTTGATATATTTCCGATAAAACATGTACTTTTGAAATAATTGATGCATCAGCTAGTGAAAAAAGAGAATATAGTTCTGATGTGTTGTTTCAAAGGTTTTCGAAATGGTTATTTTGGGGTAAATTTCACTTATGTGTGGTTTTTGTCAAGGTGTTGCACCATTTTCTTCACTTATTCATTATACTTATTTTTGCATATTTAATATTTGGTATGCATACATCCACTTATCAAAATTTAGTTACACTGTTTTGTATTCCTTAATTAAATCCAGAGTAAGGGCTCACTCGTACATGTATCTGTCAAATATATCATCATTTTAAGTTGCTTATTGCTCTTTTCAGGGGTACAGAGGAGTATTTCAAGCTGGGCGGAGACAAGAGAGGTGTGGACATCATCAACTCTACACTGGGCAAGGCAGTGGGTGGAGCTTGCGGTGAGACCACTCTGGCATGTCTTGGAGGATATATAAAGTGATAATGCGTTATATGAGCAGTGTTCAGGGAAAACTGGGTTTAATGCATGTGCGTACAGCTTTGTCACGGATAAGCCTGTGCAGTTTGCACAAGCAAATTAGGACGACACTTTTAAATTTTATGGAATATTGCGTTCATAGGAAGTCTCTTATTAAACAAAAATCCAGTCTAGGCAGAAAGTTTCGTCCCTGATTAGCTTGTGCGGACCTTGGATGTCAATTTACAAGTTGTCTTTTTGAATGAGTTCAAATTTTGTTTATTAGAACAATGTTGGAAATACATGTATATGTACTGTCTAAATAATCTTGTCAACATATTTCTTTTAATGTAGGTGGTTACACATGTGGCCCCAAGGAGCTGGTGACCTTGTTACGTCAGAGGTCACGACCTTACCTCTTCTCCAACTCATGCCCCCCACCTGTGGTGGCCTGTGCAAGCAAGGTGAGTTCAAGAGGGCAAAGCATATTGCTTTCTAATGTCTTTAAATCATATTCATGTTTTGCTAAAAATGTTTATATAATCTTGATCAAACTTCACGAACATGTTTTTGGGTATATAGAAGTGTGTATTACATATCAAATTAGTATCGTTTAATGTGTTTTTTGATAACAAACTCCTGTTCTCAAAACCACCTCCTTTGAAATGGCACCACCTGTTTTCGAATAATGCAAATTTATTTTGTGCATAGACTGTAAGCCAAAACGTTTGTTTTGAAAAATGTTTGTTTTATCGGTATATTCAAACAAGACGTTTCAAAAGGGTACGGATGCACCCACTTTCCGCTTTTGTCTCAAAACTCCTTTTATGTCAAAACAAGATGTGCATGGCTAAATTTGACTTGATCTCCTACTTTGGCCTTGACCTTGTGAGGTAATGAGACAGATACTGCACTTCATGGCAATCAGTCTCCTGAGACGTGGTATATTATTTGAAAATAGTATGATGAATAACAAAGTAACAGTTCGGACAAGCTGTTATTTTAAAATTGCTAAATATATTGCAAAGGTATGCTTGAGACAGGAATTGTTAAGCTTTTTATGCCTTAATTTGGCCTTTGACCTCTAAGCGTGACCTCAATCTTTATGGTAGGGAGACAGGTATTACACACAATACATCGTCTTATGATTTTATATTTTCAAAAAGTAAGGTTACAATCAGATTTAAACTGGTTGAGTGAAAATCATAAAAGTGAGATATTTTTAGAAATGCAAGGACTATCACTCCAAAGTACCTGGTGAGATTTGGCTGGATATTGTACTTGTCCTCCATTTTAGGCTTATACATATTTTTTGGAAAGTTTGGTAACGATCAAATCTGAGACCAGAAACCAAAACGTGTGGACATAATGACGGACATAATGAGGCAATTATAGGTCAACCTATGGAGGCAACACTTATTAAACTGTCCCACCTTCCAAATGTCTTCACTTTAACAAAAGTCCTAAGCGCCACCTCTGTAGCATCATTGGCTCTTTTATTGACGACTCTTAAAAAAGATGTGGCACAATAGATTACCAACCATGTATGTAAATCCTTACGTTTTCAAATTGAATTAAGCCAACTTAATAATAGCAAAGTTGTTTGGCTTAGTATTATGGCTATTGCTTTATCTGAAATTGATCTTCTCAAACTATTGCCAACTGCCTACTTGCTACCTTCAGGCCCTGGACATTATTATGGCGAGTCCAGACCTTCCTGGCAAGGTCCATAGCAACACGGTGAGGTTCAGGAGCAAGATGCAGGAGGCAGGCTTCAACGTCTGGGTAGGTGGTATGATAACATGATGACATGTCATCATGTTTTGGTGCAGAAATATATTTTATTGAAAGGGTTTGGGGTGCTGGGGCCATATTAACTAATGCATGCATGGACCTAAAAATAAAGAATAGACTTTGAACCAAGAACATACGTCCAGCGTTTGAATGCAAACAGGCTGCAAATTTTGCTTATGTCATAAATAAATTGTTTGAAATGAGGAATTGTATTATGAGAAGTGTAAAATTTCATGTCATATAGAACTGTATTATACAATTTGAACAAAATAGTTTAATGAATATTATATCTTTTCAGACTAAAGTCTAACAATTAGTTGGTGAATCCGGGCCGTGGTTTAAAAACTAAACCATTCATAAAATGTGTTTTTAGAATAAGTGTTCATAGAGTTTGCAATTTTGTACGCATCATTGAAACACCTTGATTCGGAAAATATATATAGGATTTCTTATAATAAACATGTGTTAGATATGAATATCATTAATGGTTGTATTACAGAGGAAATACGGTACGGCATGTTGGATGAAAGTTGAACATAATTCTTGAAAATAAAATTAACTTTTCGTAAAATATTTTCATGAGTTCTTGATAAAATGTAAAAACTATGAGCTTGCAGTAAAACTTAAGTGGTTAAATTGCATAGACCAATGTTTATATGTGCCTGGTCATGTGAAAATTGGCCCTAGGAATATCGTAACAGTGTAGTTTTAGATATGCATCTGCATCTGTACACTCTGATGAGGAGTCATAATGTCGGGTATGAGACTAGGAAATATTGCATGTATTTATAACAGACATGGCAGCTCCTGATGAGACTGCGCGAATGTGCAGGCTGGTTCTGAGTTACGCTGGCAACATACAGCACGGATGCCATTTTTGGCTGATGCCGCTCATATTGCGTTTATATTGAGTTTCTTTTGCAGGGTGATCCAGCCCACCCGATCTGTCCAGTGATGCTTGGTGATGCTAAACTGGCTAGCATGTTCTCCAATGAAATGCTAGGTAGGTTGATTGTAGTGTTTCACAATGTAACAAGGGGTCTTTGATATCGTGGCCTAGTTCAACACATTTTCCTTTGGTCATTATGGGTCATATTCTAACGCATGAAGATTTGATAAACCTGGGTAAATTTATTGCTGTCTTAAATAAGAATTAACAGGTATTAAGTAGTTTGTCAGATTTGTGACTTCATAGTGGATTGTATGTCAGTAAAGAAAACATATTTTTTTCTTCAAATTTTGCAAACATTTTCAAGTTTGAACAACTGAGTCCATCATTTTTACGTAAGCTTTGTTTTATGTCTGTCTTATGGTTTAGCTGTTTGTGATATAAAGTAGCTTTATAATAGAGTTGATTGTTTATAATAGTTTGCTAATCAGATAAAAAAAGAAATAACTGAAAAAACAAATTACTGAACTGCAACATTTATAGATTTTGAATGCTGTCAAGGATTTCTCTGATTTTCATCTACAAACATTTATTGTGCAATATATACATTAAGTTGTGTAGCACTTTTCTGACCAGTTGTTAAATAACTAAGCGATGTTGTTGACCAGTACATGTAGTTGGTTATACAATTTTATTAAATACATGTTCTTTTATTTTCAGCAAAAGGAATTTATGTGATTGGATTTTCCTACCCTGTGGTGCCAAAAGGTAGGGACAATTGTTGATACAATCAAGATTCTCTACTGATGAATTGGTTTCTCTTACAGTTGAAATATTATTCAATGTAACAGGTATAATGTATAATTCACATTTTATTTCTTTTCCGGTTATTATAAAATCAGATCAGTGAAAACTAGTTCAGTGTCATTTGTGATGGAAAGAAACTTGTTTGTAAACTAAGAAACTTTATGCGAAAGTTTTTTAATATTATATATGAAGGTCATAATCTGATTCATTGTAAGTTGATTCTGCAATGTAGGTCAAGCTCGGATAAGAGTGCAGATTTCTGCGGCGCATTCTACTGAAGAAATCGACAGAGCCGTGGATGCCTTTATCTCGATAGGAAGAAAATTGAAGGTCATACAGTAATGTCTCGAGTATTCTTGTATGCATAGGTTTTTGATAGGTATGATGTTGGTTATCATATCACGCAGTATAATGTATTTGTGCAGTATAATGTATTTGCATTTAATTTTGTGAGAAAAATTGTGGTTGTTATTCGCCTACCGGTGTAACTGAAGAAAATTAAGTACAGTATGAGCAATTATATAATCGGAAGACTGGTAAATACAATTGATACTTAGTGTCCTTTTTTATCTTACGAGACTCTTCATTGAATGTGTACAGCATTGTGTGATTATGTTTTGAATCTCAATATAACTGACTAAATGTTTTGGCAAATTTTGTAGCAGTTGACTTATTGCTTTTCGATTGTTGAATTCGCTTTCATATATCAATAGATGTTGTGAAATCTGCCTGTATTGTTTTTTTGACTTTTTTGACACTCTTATGAATGAACCTGTAAATTAATGCAGATTTTAAGAATTGTCATATGACTATCAAAATATATTTATCTAGCTATATATGTTTTTCACTGAATTTGACAGTGTAAACTTTTAACCGTATTGGTGTTTACATTTTTATAGAATTTAAGACTTGATTTTGTATCATCCTAGATTAATGAATCTCATTTCATTTTTACAGGTGATAGGTTTTGTTTTTGCATTGTTAGATTCATATAATGTCTGTCTCATAGTGTGTTTTAATCTGTTTTTGCAATGTTTTAATGTGTTTTGTTGCAGAGTTTTTGTTGTGTAAGTTAATAAGAACTATGCATTTCACATTAAATGAAACATTCCATTGCCTTTGCAAGAATGTTTTTATTAATGTGTTTTGTTGCAGAAAGTTTTTGCTGTGTTATTTAATAAGAACTATGCATTTTATAGTATATGAAACATTCCATAGCCAGAGCAACAAATGTTACATTTTGTGAGCCAAAAAAGGGAAATAAAATTGGAAAAAAAAACCCAATCTGTTTCAATCTTGTTTCTTAATAGATGTAAGTTGCAAACGAACACACATAAAGTAATAATCTACTTCTGCATCATTTTTGCGTTCAAATGACTGTCATGTGTATATCATCATCACCGCCATACATTCTTAGTTATAATAATTTATATATAACACATATGCAAGTATCAGTGAATAAAAATAACAAACAATTGATTTCTGTGCTTGTTATAAAGAATGTGAAGATTGTAGCTGTAGCAGTTAATTAAGGGGCTTTGTTAATAAGGTGGTTTCCATATATCATAACTTTTTAAACTAGAGTTATATGACTTATACCCCTGAATACGGCTTTGACAAAAAATAGAGCCTTGACCATTGATGCTGCATTTTGACTTTCAATCTAAAGGCAGTGATCTGACTCTTTTGCGTGAAAAACTGCTTTGTATTAATTACACGATCTTTTTGATGCTGTTAGACTTGTGAAACCAATCCCATTTGAATATTCTAGCATGAATAATCAGTATTGTCAATACATATGATTAACAGAGGATTAAACATTAGGATGATTTCGTTGTTTAATTTTGTCAATGCACTCATGCTACAGAAAGGCCATGGTGTTCAGATCTATAATCTTTGTGGATTAATTATCCCTCTATATATCTTTAAAAATACTTTAAACACAATTATATTACTAACAAAAAATAACTACAATGTTGCAAAACACAAAATGTATTACTATAAAATTGTTACAGAATAACATCTGGTGGTCATCAACCATTTTATACTGACACAAAATAAACACCTTCAAGTTAAATCATTTACAACAGGAAAGACAGAAACAAACTAAAATATGTTGACGTGCATATGACATTATTTCCCTCCCTATTGTGCAGTCTATTATTATGAGTTGTATCCAACTTAAGAATCAAAACAATCTGCAGACTTAGTTTAAATAGAATAATGACGTTATGCTTATACTAATTATACATGCATAATTATGACAGAATGGTTCAACAAAAAACAAACCATTAAGTAATATATACAATTGCTTGAACAATAAACATGTCGTTTACCATTGTTTGAACAATAAACATGACACGTGGATGATGCATGGCAAGTAAAACTAATGGGATTCTAGCAGACTTTTTAAAACATTATTTTATTTTTTATTTTATTATACAGCTTACTGCTCTTCAGCAATAAATGCTTATTCATTGTAGCAACAACAAGCTTACGTTACATTAACTTCAAATAATACCATCTTGTCTCTAGGAACAAGGATTTTCCACATTGTCTAAATTTCCTCACATTTATTACTTGATAATCAGAGAAAGTTATTGTGGTGTATTTTTATCACACTTACTTTTGTTCATGCAATATTTGGATAAGCAATTAATACAAACATGTTTGTACAATGAAGATTAAATATATTATGTTTTTATTCTATAACATAATGTACACAACAAGCATTATTAACAACTAAATTGATAGTTGAATTAAACTCAATGTGAAAATTATAAATAATGTTTAGTAACATACAACATAAAAATGTGTTAAAAGAAAGCTGGACACGTCATACCTGAATTGTAGGGTTGCAGTGTTTCCTGCAAGCTACCATACAGTGACTCAAACAAGTAATCTAATACATGTTTATTTCCAAATGTTACATAATTACATCTACTTATATAGACTAAACCACACAACACAAAGTAAATAATATTTGGCTACAGGATTAACTATTTGCACCAGGATTTGCACACATGTGTAAATTTTTAAAGTTTTGACTTCAATGGCAATATATTGTAAGCTCCCACAACATTTCATTATAACATTAAAGTTGTGTTTAAGATTGGCAATTTTAATAATTGTTTCATTATTTAAGGATAACATGATTAATTCACTCAGGTATACATTTACATACATACAGTTTTCCTGACCTTGATATCACATGAAACTTCCAAGACGTCATTTTCAGAAATCAAATGACAAAAAGGGGGAGTTAGTAACTCGCAAACTACCCTTAAACCTTGCCCTGAAATCACATCGAAAACCCTGAAATACAATATCCAGTATATGACAACCAAGGACACAATGAATGTAAACTTAATCTACGTAAGTTAGTTACATATAAATCATTCTTTAAGAATCTATAAAATTGTGCAATTTCTTTTTCCTATTCAGCTTTTAGGGCAGTGTCCACTTTTCCCTGACATAACATGGATGTCCTTGTTTTCAAATGTCTCAATAGCAGTATCCGTAGCATTGACAGCATTGTTCAGCATGGCTTGAGCGACATATTCAACGGGAATTGTGATGGCTGTAGGGAAGAGTTTAGCCACTGGCACCAGAAGGAATCTTGCCAGGGCCTCTACAGGCCTGCTTTCTTTTCTGTTCACCATCAGTACACTGAAAATGCCCATGTTTTGAAAACTTCATATCAACCAACATGCAGCGCCCTAACACTACTTTGGGGGAAGGGGTCCGCAGCCCTTAGGAGGGGGAATTTTCGCGGCGTTTCCCTTTTTTGGGGATTTTTTTACTTATTCTCTCATTATTACATTTGTACATGTTTGCACTATATTCATTGCATTTTTCATAATTTAGTATGTTTTAAAAGATTAAATTGAAATAGAATTGAGATATAATAATCATGAGACACATCTTTCTATTAAAAAAAAAAAAAAAAAAATGTGTTTTTTTTTTTTTTAGGGGGAATTTTTCCCCCCAAAAGGGGAAAAAAGTATACTTTTCAGGTGGGGGACTGCCGCCGAATTTCGGTGGCAGATTTATTAGATTGAGGGCCCTGACATGTTTGGCAAAATTGTTCATGTTTTGAGACATTTATATTGACCAAAAATTCTGGCAATTTTATTTTATTTTAAACATTGAACTTACCAAACTTTTTCTTGTTTTAAAAACATTTATTATGGTAAAATGACCTCCATTAAGGTTAAAGTGATATTAGACGCATTTTTCACTGTTGAATTGAGCTGAAAAGAATTAACAGGTCAAAATAGTTAGTTAAAATGTGGTAACTGACCAATTATCTGCAACTCATCTTGCTACCAGTTGTTTATAAAAAATATATATTATATTCGATATTTAACATGACTAACCCAGTCCTCTAAGCCGAGCAGAACTGCCGCGTATTTACGAAAGCAATACAATTTGAGTCTTTCTCATAAAGTCACTACACTGACACCTCATTTATAACAAATTTCTTTGAAGAAGTATGGCCGAAGATGTATTTGACAGAGACACAAAGGTAAATGTATTCATAATTTCAGAATTGTCATATGTTTTCGCGGTGATTCCCAGATTTTAAACTTACCAAAGTTACGTCAAAAATGAAAGTACGGTTGATATTCAAATGCATTATTTTTCTCTTTCCAGGATATTGTTTTAGTATGTTTATGCTGCATTAACAAATATAAGTGTATATGAAGTGAAAACACCAAAAATAAACAACAGTTGCGATTGACACCTATAAACTGTTAGATGCGTCTAATATCACTTTAATGACAACGGTTTATTGTTATATTCAAACAGATCACACAAAATAACGTCACACTGAAAACAGTTTAATGGCACATGGTTTATGCAACAGCCATACAAACCAGTCTGTAGCATATTTATAACAATTAAGATGGCCAACTACAGTACTATGCAACCTTAATTTTGATTTTAACGAATAAACAAACCGAAATTAAGAAATGAAAATTGAAAAGAAAAGGTAAATCTGTAATCTGCACACAAGGGAAAAATCAGATATGATTTCTAAATTCATGCACACATACAATTTCATTGGTCATACCATGAAAGAGAACCAGATAAATGTGACATGTGACCATGTATACAATACAATATCATACATACGCTGGTCTGAAGATGGACAATTTCTGGAAGTGCATAACTTTCATAGCTTCCTCCACCTGACCCTGTGAAAAGTACGAGTAAAATTGAGCCTTGCTCTGTAAAAAGGTGGTTTTAATGCATGTGCATAAAGTGTTTTCCCAGAACATGGACAACACTTTCTGCTTTTATTGTATTTTTTGTTCAAAGAAAAACTCTTCTTGACGAAAATCCAGTTTAGGAGAAAAGTGTCGTCCCTGATTAGCCTGTGCAGACTGCACAGGCTAATCTGGGACACACTTTACGCACATGCATTTAACCCCGTTTTCTCAGCCCGAATTAATTATAACAATTAAGTCAACATCTACACTTGAACAACAGCTGTAAAATACCTGTAGCAGGGGCAGACAACTTTTACTTTGTTTTAAGGATTTACAGTTTTGCTACACACTTCTATAGTCCTTAGCTTAATGGTAATACAAAAGGATTTACAGTTTTGCTACAAACTTCTATAGTCCTTAGCTTAATGGTAATACAAAAGGATTTACAGTTTTGCTACACACTTCTATAGTCCTAAGCTTAATGGTTATACAAAAGGTACCCAATGGTAAAGGCCCATGTTCACAAAGATTTTAATGGAAATATTAAGTCACATCAATTAGATCCTGCAATGCTGTAGCTGTTTCATTTACATATGTTGGTTGATTTACATTTATTGGTAGCCAATATGTGAAGTTATTGAGTATGTATATCTTTTGTTAAAAATACATTAAATCAACCAGAAAATATTTTTATTTTGGTTAATTATTACCATTTTTTTTTTTATGCGCCCTTCTTCAAAGAAGAGGGTGTATATTGTTTTTGGCCTGTCTGTCTGTCCAAAACTTTAACCAATCTAAAAGTTTTGTCATAATTTTTGCAAACTTGAACATAGCAACTTCATATTTGGCTGCATGTGCATCTCATGGGCCTGCACCTTTTGAGTGGTGAAAGGCCAAGGTCATCCTTCAACGGTCAAATATATGGGTCAAAATTGCTAAAAAGGGGGTATTGTGTTTCTGACAAACACATCTGTTNGGGGGGGGGGGGGGGGGGGGAATTGAAAAACTGTTTTTTTTTTAGTTTAGTTTATAAGGCAAACTCCTTTTCAGTTTTCCTGATTAATTTTATTTAAAACAGTTCTTTGTTATCGACAGAAACTAAAAAAGAAAACCTATATGTACCATTTTACATAGATTCAAGTCAGGTGAATTTTTATTTGTCATAGAAACTAGTTAAAAAAACAACAAATATAGATACAAACATGAGCTAAAGCAAAAAGTAGGACCACATTTATGATTTAACTCTCAGGTATTTTCGAAGTTAGATTCTGCTCACTTACCTTTGTTTTGGTGTATAAGGCACTGCCGCGATGGTCGGCCCCCATTGTGGACATTAACTGCATGTGCTGCATCCCCCCTGCCTTGGCTAGCTCAGCTGTCTTGAGCATGTAGTCATGGTCAACCCTCTTAAACCCCTCCTGAAAAATGGAGCAAGTATTCACCAAAAAATTCTTAGACTTACATGTAAGTCTAAAAATAAAGAATATTCTTAAAACTGTTATTTACTTAAACTACTTGAAAGATAGGTGTAGCATGGCAGTTAAAACCGTTAATTGTATAATTCTTCATTAAGAGCAATATGTTAATGATATAAGCAGCATTTTAAGCCTGTATATATGCAAACTTATTTTAGAGATATTTTTATTGAGTCTAAGACTATTTTTTATTCTGAAGTCTAAATATAGGTTGGTGAATATGGGCCCAGACCAGTTATAATAATGTGTACATAACTTTATTTAGATGAATCGGATATTTTAAATAAAATATTCCATATTATTAACTCAGTCAAAATTGGATGCTTAAAAGTCTCACTCAAAATTTTAGTATTTCAATAACTAGGGAAAGACCTTAATTAGCGCCACTGTAATGGGCACCTTTACAAATATAATCTAATGTATTATTTTCTTAATCAGCATCATTTCACTGAACTACATGCACATTTTTAGGTAGGCTTTCCGTTCTTTAATATACTGATTTTTTCAAAACCACCCCACTCTCGGCTTTTGTCCAGTTTATTTGCATCCCTGGGGTATATGAAAGTTCCATAATTCATCCAGATTTCCAAATATGGGCATGCAGTTGGTGTGTACAGATGCAGTAAAGGTGTTTAAAGTTAAAACAAGAGCACCGTCGAGCGGATGCCAACGCTTGGCTGTGGGTGCTTGGATTTTGTTTTTTTACCTTTGACCTTGAAGGTCATCATTGACCATGACCTTTTCACCACTCAAAATGTGCAGGTCGATGAGATAGACATGAAAAAAACAAAAAAAAACTGACCTTTGACCTTGAAGGATGACCTTGACCTTTCACCACTCAAAATGTGCAGCTCCATGAGATACACATGCATGCCAAATATCAAGTTGCTATCTTCAATAATGCAAAAGTTATGGCCAATGTTAAAGTTTTCAGATGACGACACCTACTACCACGACGAGGACGCGGCAGACGAGAGGGCTATGACAATACCTCGGGTTTTCTTTGAAAACAGCCGAGCTAACAAGATAAAATAAGTATACTATATTTATTTTTTATAACTTGTTATCTATGGAAGAGCGCCATGAAATGTAAGTGGTTTCAGCCAAGTAGAAATTGGGTTGGTTAAAAACAAAGTGTCATATTTTGAACTTAGTTTTTATAGATACACTATATACAGCAAAAATACCAAGAAATAGAGAGATTTAACGTTTACTTTTTTAAATAAAATAAAAAATGCAACATGCATGATTTGTATTTTCAGCAGCAGTGATATTTTTACAAATTTTCTCATCTGAGTCCTGGGACTCGAAAGCTTGCAAATCTATGAGTCCCCAAATTGAAAGAACGAGTCCCAATATTAAACTATATTATTTTTAGAAATTTCAATGCATTTTCTGTCCTGACATAATTCAAAACCTTGCATCCGCAGAGGTTTTTGTGAGTCCAGGACGCGGGACTCGCAGGTAAAAAAAATCACTGCAGCAGTAAATAAACCAATTTAGCCATAACGTTGTTTTAATTTAAAAAATTTAAGAATGTGAATAAAAATTGCAAGTTATTTAACAATAAACATAGCTTATATGCTGTATTAAATCAAATTATGTAAGAAAAGAAATAAAACAAGTCGCAAAAAATATGAGTTGTTGGCAGGATTCGAACCTGCGCGGGAAGATCCAAAAGATTTCTAGTCTATCGCCTTGACCACTCACCCACGACAACTTTACATCCGTACCTGCTTAAATTAGATATCCATAAGTAAACAGGTAAAAAGGCTCTTCAATCTTCGAAGAAATCGCGGGAAATCATTACAGTGGCGCTACCTTAAATCACAAAAGGTACAGGATGCTGCCCAAAAGGGACAGGGTGGAAAGCAAAACAATGCCAGGGGTTTATATAATAATTCTATTAATTAAGGCGATTTTTAATCTTACAGAGACAAATAAAGCTTCAAAGCAATCTCTATTAAAATTTTAAGAGATTTTCATTTTTGTATGGGTTGGAATGCAGCACCCTAATAAAGCTATCCTACATATGCTGTCACAAAATGCTCTTCATACCACTCCAGCCTTGCCCCTTGTTGTTCCCAGGCACCAGAATCCAACATCATGGCCCTTAAATGTGTCTGCATATTCGTCAAGCTTCTCAAAGTCCACAACCTTTTGCTCCTGAAAGCAATAAAGACTAGGAATGTCAATAAATATTCTGGTATATGGTTGTTTAGATACTGTATTAGTATTCAGATAGAAATTTGGTATCCCAATACAGGGCTTTTTTTCCTTCTTTGCGAGTGGCCCTGGAAGGACATTTCACAATTTTGATAGGGACAATTCACAAACCTATCATGGCCGTGAATTTTTACACAATTGGCCGTTTTTCACAATTTTAACAACTTCACGACTCGGTTTTTCACAATTTTAAGAAGTTTGCGACACAATTTTTTACAATTTTGAATAGTTCGCGACTCAATTTTACACAATTTTGAAAAGTTCGCAACTCATTTTTTCACAATTTTGAAAAGTTTGCGACTCATTTTTTCACAAAGTGAGGGGGCCAGAGCCGCTTCACAAAGTCAGGAAAAAAAGCCCTGCAATATAAAAAATAAAAATTAAACAACTGAATACTCCTGGTTGATTTCATTAGGCATGCAAATGCCCTGTGGTTCACTTTTATTGCTGCAGACGGTCTCCACTCATACCCAGATGTGTAATTAACGATTGACATGTGATTTACAGATTTCTTGTGGATTTAAGTAATTTAATTGGTAAGAATTCATTAGAAATGACCTTATTGCATACATGTATACAGTTAACGGGGTATTAACACTTGTCATTTATTTTCAAATTTACTAAAAGTTTATACAAATAATATTACACATAAAAGCCAGTATTGCCTAACTATATACAAATTTGCCATTCACAGATTCGAATGTTGGCATCCATTGAAATCCCTAATAAAGACTAAACATCTGTAAGAAATTATTGTACATTAAGAAAAATTCACTACCGGGTATTTACTGGTTACAAATACAAATATTTGTATTGAGTTTTTTGTAGCAAAATGTAGAGGTATAAAATGAGCATTGATTACTGGTAAATCAAGTTTTCATTAAATTAGTAAGATACATAGTATAGGACATTCCTAGCCATAAGATATTTTTTTTTTCAACAAATCCAGTAACTGAGTTTTTATAAGGTATAAAAAGGTGCTAGGCTCTATTATTATTATCGAATTAACGAAACCTCTGTAATATGTACATAAATGATACGTGTAAATGTCACAATGTATTTAATTATAGCATAATTACGGTTTTACAATGCTGGGCATCCATTGATTAATGGTTCAGTTCTCTATTAGGGGATTGAACATGAAACTGTTGTACTATCCAAAGAATATTTCTTCATGAGAGACCCGTAGCGTCTTGCTGGACTATGGATTATCAATTGTAAATTATAATAGCATTATAATTATATTATAATTGCACATCCTTATTTTGTTAACTCACAAATTCAGGTCTGTTGGATTCATTCAATTGAATGATCCTGCGCCCAATCAGAGTGACCTTGGAGAAGATCTGATCCTGAGCCAGCAGCTTGACCAGGGCCTGGCCGGTCTCTCCTGTGTAACCCAAGATGACCGCTGTCTTCCGGGCCTGCTTGAACATGTCACGCTGGTCTGCAGGGCCTTCTGCCATTCTGGAAATAAATGTACCCACAAATTAGACACATTGGTTCTGGCTCATTATTAACGAAAAAAAATATGTTAAGTTCTGTATTCAATCATTTCGAGACGTTTTGTTTAGTTTTTGTTGAAATGGAAAAAATATACATCTACACCGGTATTAGAAGTTGAAAATGACTTGTGACAGTACCGTAATAACTCTAAGTTTTCGGACACTTAAAAATAATTATTTGTTTTCGTGTCTGAAAACTTAGATACCAAAAATATTCACAAAATACAGGTGTCCGAAAATTTAGAGTCGAAAAAATGTGGTAATAGAACATGCTTGTAAAATACCACGCCGTAGAGTATAAATAACATTTATATATGTTTGCATTGCATTTGAAATTCAAATGCTAAGATTAATCCATTTTACAGAAAGTTACTACGAGGCTGTACTTTGACCAACAAGTTCAAAGATGAGCATGTGATGTACCAATACTCTCTAGTATAAACCTATCATTAATGCAATAAAATAAAAATTTGCAAACTATGAATTCTTTGTTTGTTCATTAGTTGTTGTCTAACACTTTCAATTGTTTGTAAACTTGGAATATGGTGCATCACGCTTTGAAGCATTTAGTATTTGTCACAGTTATCTTTCTGAGAAGTAAAGTACAGTCCACGCGTTTTCCCCTATTTCCCTCGCTACTCCGCGGGCGGTAACTCCGAGGGAGATTAAGAAAATCCCGCATCCATGTATTATAAGGGGTGTAGGCTTTCAGCCATGTGACAAGTTATGGTTGCCTCCAGTAGAAATGTATAATGTTTTTCGAACATGAGTTGAAATTATAGATTGGTTGCACGCTTCGCATATGACTACATAGTAAGCTTGTACAATATATGTTTATTTATCGATTGCGTGTTTGGAATCGACCGAACGTGCGCTCTAGACATGTAGACATGTGTTTACTTCGAGAATGTTGGTGTTTGCCTTGTTGCAACTTCTCGACCGAGTAAACAAAAATGACAATTTTTGCGTGTTTAAGTTCTTCAAAAAAGGATTTCCAATGTCTTGTGCTTAAAGTTGTTATTGTTTTTGGATAGAGCTATGTCTTAGCTACGTCTACATATCAAAGTTGTTGATTTGTATTATTTTATTACTATGGAACTTGACTCTGATTGATGGCTGTCAGAAAATATAAAAAAAAAAATGAGTTGAAACCCTTGTTAATATTATTATATATAAAAATCTTTTTTTGCATTTTCGGTCAAAATACACTATAATATACTATCCCAACACCGTTTCAGCTCCCTATAGACCAGTTGACGAGTGACGTCACGCGCACCTG